>KQ085952.1:0-160621 GCA_001020605.1 Schizopora paradoxa
AGGGGGGCACTATCGACTCCCTCGCGCGGAAGCTATAGACTCCCACAGGGGGGCACTATCGATTCCCCGCGCGGAAGCTATAGATTCCCAGCTGCGCGTTGCCGCCCCAGGGTGCGACTGAATGGACGGGGGCCGCGTCAGGGTGCGACTGAATGGCGCGGCCAGGGGCGGCCGGCGCATGGGAACGGCGAGACCCTCGCATGGGAAACGCCAAGTCGACTCCCGCAGGGTGTGGGAAGGGAATCGGAATCGACGTTAGTGACCCCCCCACTAACTGCAAGAAAGTATATAGGATGTTATTGTCGCTGTAGAACGGCATGAGAACGCCAGCAGTCTGGTCAACGGTGACGTTCTTGAGATTCGCCAGCGAACCCGAATTCCAAATGCCCAACTCCCGACTGCTCATCTTGCTGAACCTCATCGTCGCAATCCGATCCTGCTCACTCATTCAAACCACCCTCGAGCTCCTGATCCCCGCATGCCCGTCGCCCACCCTAACCGGCTCTCCGCCCGCCCTCGAGTCGAACACCCTGATCTTGCGATCGCGGCACGTCGTCACCAGCAGGTTGCCCATAAAGTTGAACGCGAAGCTCTGCACCGCGTCCGTATGGCCCGTCAACACCGCCTTAGGATCCTCAGGCGCGCCCACATCCCACAGCTTGACGTTATGCTCGCCCGTCGCCCCCGCCAACACGTGTTTCGCCGTCCACTCGATGCGATGACATAAGACTCTGTGCGATAGCCAACAAGCCTCCTCTCCCTTTATACACGCCTACGCCTGGTTGAGTGCCTCGATCGACACCGCCGCCTTTACGTCGAGTGGAAGCTCTTCAGGTGGTATTGGCACGATAGATCCCTCGTCCGACCCATGTCTCGAGCGCGCACGGCTCCTGCGTGATGAAACGCGCGAGTGTTGACTGCATCCTGACGATCCGGAGAGCCGTCGTTCAGGTCGAGCGGTAGATGGTGGGATCACAGGCGCGGGTACGTGTGGTCGCTGCTGTTGGAGGAAAGGTTGAGGAGCGTAGACGGGATAGCCGTACCCTGCATAAGGTGCGTAGGTGACAGGAACAACACCGTAGGGAGTCGGCGTCATCATCATCGTATGCGTTTGGTATGATGGCGGTGGGCTTGCTACGTGCGTGTGCTGCGATGAGACCGTCGGACGTCGTTCGTGCGTGCGCGATGTTGTCGATGTTGAAGCTGGACGCGGGGGAGGTACACCTTGCGGTCCATGGCTGTAAGAGTATGCCATGCTCGAGACGGTATTCGAACGATGATGTCCAGTGCGCTCTCCCATTCCGTCGTCAATTCCCTCTTTCGCCACCCTCTTCCTCTCCTTCTCTTGCATCATCACCGACTTCCTCATCGCCCTCCTCACAGCATGCACCTCCTGCGCACCGCTCATCACGTACCAGCTCTCTCCCTTCTCCACTTCGCCCTCCCACTCCCCGCGCCGTCCATACCTAATCATCCCCCTCCGTCTCGCCTTCGACATCTGTGCTCAACTACGATCCGACGAGGTTGCGGGCGTGTAGGTGAGGGTGAAAGGTGCGCGCTCTCCTCGCGATGAGAAGGAGTTTGCCATGATCATAGGGAGGTTGCGGAGGGCACGAAGAAATGTCGTGAAGGATGCGAGGGGGCCCAGAGGCGGAGGAGAAGGTGGAGATGGAGAGAATTTCGTCGGGATGACTGGTTCGACGGGCTGGATGGGCGTTGGTTCAGGACGATGGAGGGATAAGGCGGAAGGAGGACGTGAACCTCGAGCGCTGCCATCGTTGATGACGGTGGTGCTGCGTGATGGAGGTTTAGCGAAGTTGGGCCGTTGAGGAATGGGCGCTGCGATATGCTCGACGTTGTTTGGGACATGGTCGCCATCGTCGTGCACGGATGACTGGTAGGGCGCTGGTCGTTGAGGACGTGCTGATCGTCCTCTGAGGCGATTCCTAGCACCTTCGACAATCTCGTCGGACAGCGAGCTCAACATACGCCGATGTCGAGCATCGTAATAGTCGTACTCCGGGTAATAGGGTCTTGGTTCGAATCTTCGTCCTCGTCGCTGTTGTCCATCCGCCTCTCGCCGTCGATACCAACTTGGCTCCTCATCCTCCCACCCATGTTCTTCCTCCTCGCCGCTCCGCCCTCCGTCGCTGAACGCAGTCGCCGTTGCCGTTGCCGACCTCCTCCCATCGTACGGCGACCACCAATCGTATCCCATCCTCGATCCTCGTCCAACGGAGTCAGCGTAGTGCTCGCCTCGATGAACTGGCGACGTGTACGAGTTCGGCGGTATGGGCATGGTGCTGGCGTATCTTGACGCTGCTCGATGAGGTCGAGAGGATCGCAGGTCCATCGAGAAGCAACGTGAGCTAGGATGGTGAAGATGAAGATGAGCGTCAGAAGCAAGAGGAGATTGTCATCGAACCGTGTTCGTGGTTGTGTTCCTCGCGCCCAAGGCGCACGACGTTTCGGCGTGGACGAACGGACAAGCTAATTGTGTTTCAAGTCTGCTTTAAAGCATGATGATGATATTGATGATGGACGACAGAGAAAATCAACAATATCGATTTGATGATGACATTGAGAAGCTCGTGGTCGTGGTCGCTGTCCAAGACGTCGTCCACGTCGAGAAACGTGGCGCGCGTGTTTCCTTTCGACCATCATCTCCCTTTCTCCAGTACTAGTATTTCGACCTCCTGACGATCGAATAAAGCCTCGAATCTCTCAGATCAAGCAATTTCTATCAGTATGAGGATAGCACGAAACGCCAGCGGTTGGAATTTCATTTGATGCGTGCATGTTGAACCTCGCGATTTTTGCGTTGGAAGACATACGAAAGAGGATGCTCGTGAGTGGAGATGGAATTGACGGAGAAGTACTGCGAGCACAAGTAGCTTGGATCCGTGGGACGTATGAAATTATTCAAATGGTGCGTTCCAAGTAAATTTTTTTCACCTTCCGTCGCCTGACTTTCTTTCAAAGAGTCATCGACGGTCATCGTGACGACGTTGAAGCAGCGACGTCGATGGACGACGCACCTTTCTAACGTGATTGCGTCGCGAAGAGCTTATGAAATGGTATGAATCGCTTCGTGCTCGTCTTTGCTATACTTCATCTCCGTCATCTTCCAGCAACACTACAATCATGCATCATCGTTCTGCTGGTCTCGCCGCTTACATCCTTGTCTGAACCACAGCGCTCCTTTCGGCCGTCTCCATGTCAAGGTGGTGCTCTCAACCGTCCTTATCACCTTCACGTCGACGCTCACAGCATATGTCTTCACATTCAATTGACAGAGTCATGTTTGTGTTGCTGTCGATGCTGTGGATTCCGTCTCTTGGATGCCGAAGTTAGTTCGTTGGCATCGACGAGGTGTTGTTAACACATCGCGGGCTTACGCCGATTTACGAGAATTCGAGACGCTTCTATGACTCGAGCCTGAGATAGGAGTGAAAGAGGGTCGAGTCGAAGGAATACTCAAAGTGAAAGGCGTTGAGATTCGCTCAGTGAGTCTTTCAGCTGTTGGAACACTTCGTCGTTCTCATGAATATCTCTCTTCGTGTCGACACTCTCCTATAGATATGTCGCCTACGGGGCCCCTCAACGAGGGCAATGGAGGCCCAAAACCCATCAAATGTGTCATCATTGCCACCACCACAACTTGTCCACAAGACGCACCCCTGTGGTTTCCTGACGGCAACATCGTCCTCTCGACGGACTCGCGACTCTTCTGCGTTCACAGGGGCGTTCTTGCGTTGCAGTCAACAGTCTTCAAGGATATCTTCGACTTCCCCGCTCTTTTCGACGGCGATGCTGCGAGAGAGAACGCAAGAGAGTGCTGGAGACGGGAGGGGGTGGGGCGGAGATGCAGGAGGCGCGTATGGAGGACGGCCGTTAGTAGTGCTGGGAGGACATAAAGGCGAGGATGTCTCGCATCTTCTGAGAGTGATTATGCACGACAGCGCGTCGCAGTTTGTTTGTCTTGTTTGCTTTTCTGATGATAGAGACAGGTATTACGATCGCGATGACGACAGCACACCTCTTGGAACGATCATTGTGCTCCTCCTTCTCAGCACCAAGTACGACATCCCCTACTTCCGTTCGGAAGTCATCAAGCACCTCTTCAGACACTATCCAACTATGCTTTTCGAATTTGACGCCGTCTACGTTAACGAACGCGATCTCTTCGGTCGGAAACACGTCGAATTTCATTTCGACCTTCTTCGTGCCGGGCTGAAGGCATTTGTCGACATCCTCCTTCCTGGTCTATATTACGCGTGTACTGCAATCCCAATATCCGCTATCTTTGACGAGGAAGCACACACCCTAGAGCTCGCAACACTTAAGGTGCTTGGGAGGACGAAAGCTCGAGGCAGCTATTCGGACGCTCCTCCTCTTAATCTTCGAGGGCGGGTTCACCGTTTCTCGCGCGTCAACGTGTCCGGGTGCTGGAGGAGGTACGCCGTACAAAATTGAGACGAGAAGGAGATCGTTCGGAATGGAGTCGAAATTCAATACCACACAGTTCGTGGACGTGAAAGGAAAGGACGTCGTACACCAATGCCTGAAGAACGCGTGCGCAGTTTGTCAAGCAAGAATTGGTTCGAGGGTGAATGATGTAAAGCTGATAATTTGGAATGAGAAGTCAGGCTTCTTTGGATTGCAGCGTAGGATGAAGTTGAGGTCAACGATGAAGCGATAAGCAAACGTATTCGGAAGTGCGTTCAAATGTCATTAGTATCCTTCGTTTCATCCTACGCTGAGTACGTTTTCTTACCACTTCTTGCTTTGAGGAAAGCGCGATTGGTCAGGCTTCTTGCGAACCTCTCACGTTCTCCATTTTCTTGCCTCCGACCAGCGGACATAATTTACCTCTGCACCGTCAATTTGCCATGGATGAAGTTAGCGTGGTGTATAATGATGAAAGGCGACCTCGAACCAAAGTTCCACATCGATATTCCTTTTTTTCGGTGCAAGTGCTCGGGTTTTCGTTCATAACTACGTGCATTATATACACATTTCTATGTACGTATCGAGATATATGAGATTTTGAATTCACATCGCCAGATAACGGAAGTGAATGTGCCACCTTTCCAAGGGTACCTCACGCGCTCACTCCTTCCATCGCACATGCCTAGGCGACGGAAGCTCGTCAACTACCTCGTCATCATCGAACGACACACGAATCTGCATGGATGGAATGACCGTCGGCAACTCGCCCGTGACGTCCTGCGCGAATCGAACTCGCCGTCTCCTTTTCTTGCGGCGTTGCCGAGATGTAAGTGCGTTGTTATCTTCCGCAATGTGATGGCCACGCGCTATGCCAGGTGCTTCCAGTCTCTCGGAAGTGGGAACGACGTGCTGACCAGCACGCATGCCATTATGACCGGGTTGAAATTCCGTGGCAACGAGACGGCGGACGACGCCAAGCATGCTGTCGGGAGACGCGTTCTTCATGGAGACGATCATGCGAGGAATCATCCTAAGAGGATATTGATCAGCGTTGTTGATATTAAATGAAGAACGCAGAACCATACGTACTCGAACTTTGAAACCCACATACTCGCCTCCGTCGTGTCTGCAACCGAGAACTGGCGAAAGAGTAGACCAGATTCGCCATTGGGTTGACTATTGACTATTCCGAACTCGAAAGGAAAGCTACGAGGTCGATCACTATACGCACGTTAGAATATGTACAAGGAAACACTGAGAAGGTGTGAGAATTTACCTTCCATTCCCATATCGCGGTACATAATTGAGGACGATGGATTGGATAGGCCCGTAACGTATGGTCGGCTTGCAATCGAATGTGAGGTCGTCTTCAACGAGCTGAGCATTGCAGGAATGCGCTTCGGGAGTCCCGTTGCTCGATGCACACCTGTGCCAGACTCTCGAACGGCAGTAACGGGTGGCGTCGTGAAGACCCAAATGAGCGAGTTGGTCGCGGATGTCATCGACTTTCGGTGTACGAGTACTGCTCTCGGTGAGCTTCGCTTGACCTGAAATGTACGGTCTCTGTGTCAGCAACGTAAGACAAGACAGAAAACATAGAAAATAGCCTACGAGTTATAATGTTTTCCGTGAGGTAATCTGCTATGTACTCTGCGGTCGGCCGAGATGTGTTTCGCGTCCAACACGATGAAGCGAGCTTCCAGAGGAGGCTGAAGATACTTTGATCGTACCCTCTCTCTGGCCTCTCTGGCTTCTCGGGGACTTGTCCATTCACGATCGCCATGAGGACGAGCACATCATTGTGTTTGTTGTTAAACGGAACGTCCCAGCTCAACAGTTCCTATCGACAATGTTAGCATTTTACTCTCGATGCAAAGATGCGATACGAACGTAGATTACCATGCCAAATGCCCACACGTCAGACCTCTTGTCGTGCTTAGAGGGTTCGTCTCCGGAAACGGAAGGGAGCAGCTCGACGGCCATCCAGCGAACGGTACCCTTCGTCGACGCGGTCGTCGTTCCCATGGTGCTGTGTGATTGAGATAGGGCGAGAGAGAGGCCAAAGTCAGCGAGGAGAGGCGTTTTGGATGCGGAGATGAGGATGTTTTGCTACGCGGAAACTGATTAGGGAACGGAAAGGAGATTTGAACGTGAAGGACTCACTGCTTTGAGATCGGCGTGGATGACCTCCTTCGAGTGAAGATAAGCGAGCCCGGAGGCGATATCTCGCAGCTGTGGATGAAGGCTTCAGTATGATGCACAGAAGAAGAGAGATGTATAGCGCACGATGGTACACGCTTCGATTCCGCCTCGAGGAAACGACTTCATGAAGTCGTGCAGCGTACCCTTCTCCATCCATTCCGACACCAACGACGGCATCACTCCATTTCCCTCTGTAAAGTATCCCAGCAATGGGAGGACATTGTCGTGTTCAAGCTTCGACCAAATGCGAATCTCCTTCGCGAGCTTCTGAAAGCGCACGATATGATTAGATCGGACGTCGATCGAGCACGCAAAGCACGCTAAGACGTAGACCACGCACCTTCGCAAGCGATGAATCCTTTCTCAGAAACGCTCGAATCTGCTTTACCGCGACCTTCTTCTCGTGCTTCAAGGACCACGCCGTGTAGACGTCGCAGGAGCCTCCCAAACCAGACGCGTACGGTTGCCTCTGCACGATCTTCCCTTCGAGGCTGAGGTGCGAGAGAGCTGCGAGGATCCTAGCTAGTCGATCCATCTCACACTCCTGAACGTCGTCGAGGATTCGATAGATGGGTGGGACATGGAGGGCCAGCGGCGAGGAGGGGCGTTCGTCGAATAGAGCGATTTATTGGTGAATCCGCTGCACAGGCCGTTCGTGCACGAGGCGTGCTCACGCTAAAGAGAATCCGAAGGCAGTACTGCGGTCAACAACGTTCAAAACAAGTAATTCACATAACTCACTGCAATCCTGTCCATCTCCAAATCATCGACGTCAGAGTCGAACGTGTCGTCGTCGTTGAAGTCGTCGTCGTCGTTCGACCGTGCCATCGACCGTGCGATTCTCGCCAACCGCTTTTGGCGGACGACAACGAGCGACGAGTTCCTTTGCTCTTCTCTCGATTTACGTTCGCATCTTTCGATGCGTATTGGATCTTTATGGCAAGAATTTTGTTTCGGTGAAGGTGAAAAGCTGTTCTAGAGAATAAAAATTCAAAGAACATGAAAGAATATGATGGAAAATAGGATGCGTTTTTTTCTCGATGTGCGGATGCACGTTCCATGATTTTGTTTGGCACCTCAGATCAGTGAAAACATATTGAAGCTTGAAGATACGAAGTCGATACTTTCGATGATTTCGAAAGGTGAGAGAATCAGTTTCGCTGTCTAAAAAGATTCTACCCAAAAATACATTTGTAAAGGAAAGTGTAAATGAATGACGTACTGACATCGCTGTTCCCAGACCTGTCTTCAGAAATCGATTTATATCGCAAGGACAGAAACTGCTCCAACTACGACCATGAAGATTATGAATGATTTGCAGTACCGCAACGTCTTATCACCACCTGACTTCGTCGACGAACCACCTTTGTTCGAGCTTCCATTTCCCCCCGATGAACTACCAGTGGAATTTTGTGTCGACGAGCCTGAGGCAGAAAGCAACGCGGGCTGCGTCCCAGTCGAGTCGATGCCCCCAAGACGCACTTCGACGAACTCCTTGTGTGCGGTTGTCATGTCCGTCGTTGAAAGCAGCTGGACGTACGGAGCTTCGGTAGAGCCGATCTGACTACTCGTCAGGTTGCCGAAGTTGCCCAAGAAATACGTATTTCGCACTTGATGAAGAAATGTTAATTGATGTGAAAATAGATCGAAGGAATAGATATCGACGTACAGAACGGCATGCCAAGAATTATATCGAGCTCTCCAAGTTTCTCGAAGCTTGACGCAGACGATGGCATGAACTAATTCGATAGAGTCGAACATGTGTCAGAGACAATGGGATCAAGGAAACGTACCGTTCCGATGCACATGTCATCTGCTAACGCGTCGCCGTTCGGATCAAACGGAAGAGATAGATCCAAAGGATGGATAGGGTACTTCACTCCGCCAAACGAGAATGAAATATTCAACTCGTACGAGCAGGGAATCATCCAGTACCCATCCGTCTGATTTAACACGGAGCCCGGTACGCGTCCATAAATGGCAGAAGCAACGTTCTCTGGAACCGGAGGGAGCGCGAACCCAGAGTCGAAGACCGTCTTCAGCTGATTTGTTGTTGGCGTGTCATTGAATAACGACGTCGTTGGTATGGGCTGTCCGTCAGGACCGATAATGCCGTTCGCGTCCATCAGCACCTCCCAGTGCTCCTGAATACCGACTCCTTCCTCTTCTATTAGGAACAGAGGTATCTTCGGCTGAGTTGTTATGTCTTCGTCACTTTCGATAATAGAGCCGATAGTGAGGAAACCGCCGCCACTAGTGAAGTCAGATTCAGTGAGGTTCAGTGTACGCGAGAGCAGTAGGGTGATGAGGTTGCCGACGCCGGAGCTTCCTGAGCTCAAGATCTGGTCGACTGCTGGTTCGGCGGTGCTCGAGAGGTTGAGTAGGGAGAGGATGTTCGAGGCGAAACGAGGCCCCAACCCGAATACGCCTGAGACGCCCGGCGGGAAGGGAAGTTCCTCTTCACTCTCGAGGCTCACTAGATTGATATCAAAACACTGGTTGTACAGGGAACGAGATAATGCTCACCGAACGCCTGTTCTTTGATTTGAAAATCTCCGACCACGAGCGACACCTCGTTTATAACACCTATGAAACGAGGCGTCAAACTTTTTTTTTGATTTAGATCGCGTAAAGCTATAGTACACACCAGAGCCTCCACCAATGGCGAAGCTGACATTGATAGGTACGCCAGTACTGGAAGACTCTTCGATATTTGCAGCGACGATCAAATCGGTACTGATCGTGAAAGAAAAGACGTCTGGTGGTTAATGACATTTGAAACCTTCATGTAAATCACATGACGCACCTTCCCAAATCTGCAACGACCTCGAGGTTTACACCGCCAAGCGTGATAGGCATAGTGTATTCCAAGTTCGCAGCCCCGTGTCCGAGAGTCAACGCGCTGCTTCCCTGTACTTGTCGGCGGCTTGTCGTTGGGTTCTTCTTCAGCTCGAACGTCAAACCACCCGCGTCACGCTGCCGGAGCGTCGACGTGTTCGTGAATTGAAACTGAGAGAGAAGGAGCGCGCACTGCGCGATGAGCCGAGCAACGTTCAATGTTGAAAAATGCATCGGGGAGATCTCGAAGGTCAACTTCGAGAATTGTACGGAAGAAAAGGTGAACGGGTATAGGGGAGAATGAATCGAGTCCTTCGCACCTCCGGCACCGCCATTATATAGTGCTAGGAATCCATCGTTTCGACTGATCCCGAGACGGAGCGCTCGAGAGCAGCGCCCAGCAAGAATCTTGATCATCGCATGGTTCTCGGGAAATGCGCTCGCTGAACAGATGCCATCATCGATGTTCTCCACGGAGACGAGTCGATTTAGCACTTCCTCAGAGCCAAGAAACACTGCGATGAAAGGATGTGATGTCCATACCGCGTTCCGAGGTCTTATAAATCTTCGCGGAGGTTTAGAGCTTCCAAAGTCCGGAGAGTAATCCAACGTCGCTGATGCCCTCGTACCATGTTGACGAAGGTTGTCTCACGTTTGATGAACTTTGATCCGTCTCTTGTCTTTCATTAACGACGGAAATATTAAGAGCGCCTGTGTAAATCAGAAGAAGGTCGTCAGACTTCGGGCTGATGAACGCACGGTATCGCCCACATTCGTCTTCAGTGGGGTGTGAATAGATGAGGATGAATATTGGACTTCTGCATTCGCAAGAGATTCGCATTCCTCGAGCTTCGATTGAGATTATCGCGGATTTCACGATATTCTTCTTTGACTGTGATATTGTCAAAGGAATCCTTCGCGGCAAGTCGAAAGTTCTACGCGCCTTGAAAGATCAGGCTTCGTAGGAGTTGGTTGCACTTCGTGTCGCAAGAAAACGGGAGACCAAACATAGACGCCGATCGAAGAACCGTGTTTGATGATCGATGAAATTCCAGAACGAGAGACCAAGTCGCATACCAGAGGTTGGGAAATGAAATAAAATTCGATTCCACTAAGGCACTCGCTGAAAGGTCGGGAAGAAAGCGGGGCGACGTTTCTATCATAACTAGCTTGAGAGCTTCGATAAACGCTGAAGAAGATATAAGCATAGATATAAATGCAAGACAGATTCGCTTACTTTGACCTGAAGCCGCGTAGAACTGCGGGCATTTAACGTAATGACTTGAGCAAAATGTGGAAGGCCAGCAATCCGGGATGACCGACGAGATGATTAACGCTAGTTTTCGAAGATGGCACTGAAGATCATTGGATTGCGTCGCAAAGCTCCTGGCACATCAAAGCCACGGTAGCTGGATGGCATCTCCCGGACGTCGTCCATCTCATTCTTCGATTCGTGCGGAATCCACATCGGGCTGCAGGTCAAGCAACGCGACTGATATGACAACCAGCCAGTGATCGGCTTCAAATTTCCTTGAGAGCCGTCGTCCATCTTCATCCATGATTCGAGTTGTGATACCTTCTTCACGAAAAGCGCAGAGAGTCATCGTTTTTCGGATGAAAGAAAGTCGTGTTGAAGGAAATCGACGACGATGTCCGTCCCTTCGACGAGCTCGAACGTAACAACTTAAACGACAAGTTGGAGTCCAGCGGTACGGGTGTAGTTCGAGTTCATCGATGTAAGCTGTCGAAGATGATACTTTAGATCACCAAAATGAGCAGCGAGATTCGTGTAGTAATATTCCAATTCAACGCACCAGGATAGCATTCTTTCGCAAGAAGCCAGCTCGTGAATCATCAAGGCGGTAAGAACCGACGTAAATCTGAACGTCGTGATGGGTTTCTCTGGTAGCTATCGTCCATCTTCATCCGTTTTTAATGGAAGAGGTTCTCGTCTAGGCGAGGCTGGTGAGCTTAGTCGTCGGACGCGTATCGAATGAAAGATGGTTGTGGAATCCAGCAGGCGCATCGTCGTCGGGACCTTTTGTCCAAATCGGGAACGATTCTTGACACGCTCAACGAGACAGCTGGAGCTCCTCTCGAGCTGCCACCATCCAGAATGTCTACTTATTCTACGGATAATTCGGAGGAGCAACTGGATAGTGCTTCAAGGTACGCTTCCGTTTGAATACCACGAGCCATTCCATTCTCATAAATCTAAAGAATGTGCAAATCAAACGCCGCCTTTGGAAAGTGGGCAGAAAGCAGGGGCATCTCTGTGGACCGTGACGAGGCGAACCCGGACATTCATCCACTCGTCAGGCGCTACGGTCAAACCTTCAAGCCACCGCCCGAATTTTTTTATGTGCGTCTCATTTCTTACTTGCGTCGCTTACTCAGGCTCCCCCGCTCATCTTCATGACACCGACTCGTTTGTTTGAAAGGAGCTAAGAACCGCACTCGACAAGGCTAAATCGGACGATAAACCGTTTATACTAAAAATGCTTACGCACTTCGACGAAAAGCCTGCAGCTCTGAACGGGGACTCGGAAACGGACACCTTCCGGC
The DNA here is from genome assembly GCA_001020605.1 of Schizopora paradoxa. Taxonomy (NCBI): domain Eukaryota; kingdom Fungi; phylum Basidiomycota; class Agaricomycetes; order Hymenochaetales; family Schizoporaceae; genus Schizopora; species Schizopora paradoxa. The sequence goes on from KQ085952.1 coordinate 12,058, forward strand.
CATCTATGTCAACTCTTGTCCAAGCTTTAAAACGATCCCGACGTCCCAATCTCAATGAACGAACTTTGCGGAAAACGGGCGACGCCCTTCTAGCAGAGTTAGTAGACCATCTCGACGATAGCTTTGTCGCCACTCGAATATTTGGGTATTTCTTTCACATCTCTGTTGCCATGCGATATCTGAAGTGTACACTGTTAGCGTGTCCGAGTTCTTCGTGCGTCTTCCATACAGGGACGAGCGATATCAAGTCAAAAAAGCACGCTTCGACGAGGCTTTGCTCGTAGAATTGAAAGACAAAGGATCCAAGGACGCCATTATCCGCGAACTTCTGAACTCCGAATTCCAGTACAAGATGGAGGCATTCTTCTACCATCAATGTCCGGAAACCTACCCTCTCGCAGTATTTCTCTTCAATGTTGAGTATAAAACGAGTGAGGAGACGATGGACATCAAAATTTCCTCCGTCCCCGGGATAAAAGCTGGCGGGGACGCGTCTACCGCCGTAACCAAGACGATCACAAACAGAGATTGGGCGATCAACGAGATGTGCTTACACTTGGCTGTCACCCTTTTCCAGTGCAAAGCGCTTGGATTCGACGATATGCCTGCATTTGGCGCGACCATCGTTGGCAATGACTTTCGGCTATACGTCGCGGAGTGGGATCTACTCGGAGGGGAGGACGGAAATCTGTGTCCGAGTCCTGGCATTAAGATCCGATTTCAGAAGCGTTACTCTCTGGATGACGGCGTCCAGATTTGCGATCTGTGTGTGCTTCTGTCGCGTCTTTTCAAGCACTTGATCGACGAGTTCATCGTGCAGTACTCGCGATTGAAGATGCTGGATGAATTGAAGGCGAACCTCGAGAAATTTCGTTGGAGAGTCCCAGACTCCGCCGCATCGACAACTCGGACGGCCGCCTCCTCATCGTCGTCGGTTAGCCAGAAAGCCGCTCGGGAAGATGAAGATGAAGATGCACCTTCGAAGCTCACGAAAAAATACTTGCGGTCTGTGGGTTCAGTTGAGCGTTCTTCCTCCGAGAGAGGTATGGATATATTATCTTCCTCATGTTGTTTTACATTTAACGAAGTATTCGCAGTGGCTTCCTGGGCTGATAAATGTCTCGAGGAAGAGTTATTGGAGCCCGTAGAGGAGAGAGAGGCGACGGACAGACGTACAAAGTTGTCATCGTCGTCATCTTCGGATAACGAAGACTTGGACTAGAGTCACCGGATGAGATCGCGCGATCTCCACGAACGACGACTTTTGATCTACAGTAGAGCGATCAGTTAGCGACTCTGACGCGGCGTGCCGAGAATCTCGATAGTAAAACATAACACACATAGCGCCGAGGGGAGGGTGGTCCCGAGTTCGAGAATTGCACCGAGGGAAGAAGGAAGGGCATTGGGAACAGTGCATCGAGTCCTTCGCACCTAAGGCACCGCCAATGTACGAATGTATATTGCGAGAGATTTCCTGGTTTGAAAAGAGATCGTGACGGAGCTTTTGACGGCAGCGCCGAGCAAGGATCTTGGACCTTCGCATGTTTATTCGGATATGCGTCCGCTCGATAGATGTCATCGCTCATATTCAAAACGGAGACGAGCGGGTTCCAGTTAAATCGCAGAGCCAAGAGCCACCGCGAGAAGGGGATGTAGTGTCGATGCGTCGTTCCGAGAGTTACTGAATCCTCAAGGAATAGTGGATGGAGGTCGTCCCATGTTTGATCTGTTTCTCGTCTTTCATTAACGACGGAAAGATTAAGAGCGCCTGTGTAACTCAGAAGAAGGAAATCAGAATTCTCGCTGAAAATGAACGTACCTTATACCATCCTGTACCTCGTGATCTTCGCTGAACTACTGATCGCGTGTTGCGACACGATTTGCGTTGACCATCAGAGTGCTGCGAGTAGATATAGGTAATCAGATACTCACCTACGTAAGAGACTTAGATTTCTGGAGCTTCGTTTGAGATTGGTTCTTCGCAGCCTTCGTGTTAGTTTTTCGTCGGCTGTGGTATCGTTGGATCTCTCGACGAAGGTTGTTCGACGAATATTATATTCTCGTACGAGTTGAGTAGTTGGCGAGGATGTTTTGTCAATGGGCTTGAAAAGATGAGACGTCATGAGCGATCGAAACATCTCGAAGAGATCGGGTGACTCGACGACGTGGATGTGTTTCGATGATTTGTCGTGGAATCACAGACAGAGAATGAAAAAAATGCAGCTCAAAACAAGCATATCGACGAACGTCAAGCGATTCGATTTGCTTGTCGATGCACTTGGGCGCGCGTTCAAGGACGAGGAAGAGAGCGGCACGTCAGAGCCAAGTTCAGGCGAAGGTGTTCCATCATGCCGTGTCCTAGAGATTCTCCACACGTTGAGTACGATGAGTAGCTATCAACGTGCGGGCATACAGAGAGGAACTTCGCTTACATAGAGATGAAGCCGTGTACTAGTAGAGTTGTAGGTTTCTAGACAAACGAATTGAACGGCACGTCAAAGAGCAGCTTGAGAAGTGCGGCGGTAGTTCGAGGTCATCGCCAAACTCGAGCTATTGGTTACGAGACTGAAGATCGTTGTGTTGAGCGATAGATTATCTGTAGAAGACAGGACACCGCACCGGGATAGCATCTATTCAACAGACTCGGCTCAGACTTCGATTTCTTGGGTCGATCGACGCCTGGTTGAAGGCGAAGGCCGGGAAGCGAACGTCATGATCGACTTCGTCCGTAGCTGTCGTCCATCTTCATCCAGTTCTCGTGAGGTGAATGTTTGGTCAAGTGAGTCACCAATTATATATCGGATGGATCATGTTGGTTGGGGAACTCGACGATGATGTGCGTTGAACGACTGCCAAAATTCGACTTACTGACGTAATAACTTCCACGCGTTTGAAATTCAAAGTCCGACAAAAAACTGCAGAATTTGCGGAGGTCGTGCTGCCGTCGACCCACCTCTCTCCCTCTTTCCACCATCTCCTCCTCATCCACCCTCCTTCCTGCTCGAACGCGCTCCTGACGACGACGGCGACGACGAGAACAACGACATACACGAAAACCAGCTGATCAGAGCGTGTCGACGGCCGACGACATGGACGTACGTCTTCTGCTGCTGTTAACCCTCTTCCACGAGTTCCTTGAAGCTGACGATGAACGACGATGTTTCTTGTTCTGTAGCCCAACTTCGTGACGGGCCTGCATGCCCTCCTCGTGCAGTCGACGATGAGCGACACCGTCCAGCTCAAAGCGGTACGTCTTCATCATCGTTCGTGAATGACCGAGCGTCTTGTACTGATCGTGGTGATTTGCATCGATTTTGACGAAAATTTCCTCCCCTCGAACGCGAACGACCCGTATGCGCGTGTGGACGATGAATAACTGGTCTACGATGGATTTGGGATGGGCAGGCGACGGCGCAACTCAACAGAGATTACTACAAGAACCCGGCCTGCATCTCTGCGCTCGCGCAGATTCTTGCGAGCTCTCCTGAAATTGCGGTGCGTTCATCTTCAGATTGTATCACGTTTCACCCTCCATCCACCTCCAGTCCCTTCACAAACCTCGTGTAATGCGCGGAAAATGCGTGTCGTCGGTTGAAATTTTGCTCTCGCTTAGGCGGGCACAATACCCTCAGCCCCGACTCGTGTCCCGCAAAATTTCCCCTCGCTCTCTCTCGAAGACGTAAAGCCATGACCTCGCGTTCATGGTTGTCTCTGAATCTCCACCGCCTCTCTTCTTACGTTCTTATCGTCAAAATCTGTTGCTGATTGACGATTCCTCCAGATCCGCCAACTCTCTGCTATCGAGCTCCGTAAACGCGTCTCTCAACGCGATTACGCGCTTTGGATCGCTCTTCCTCAACCAGAACGCGAACAACTGAAGGAAAAGCTGCCGCAGGTGGTATTAAATGAGGCAAGGTACGCTATATGCTACTCCATCGTCTTCGTAAATTGATTCGCGTGCTGCTCGTAGCAAACCTGTTCGTCAAGCATCTGCACGCGTCGTCGCTGCGCTCGCCTCGCATGAACTTGGCCTCGGGACATGGCCAGCTCTCCTCCCTCTCCTCGAGCAATGCTGCACGTCCAACACGGTCGCGCATCGCGAAGTCGGGTCATTCCTCCTCTTCGCCCTTCTCGAAGACGGCCTCCTCTCCCTGGAGGGTTTCGTCGTCGCCCAACCTTCTCCAGACACCCTTTCCCCCATCATGCAAACGCTTTTCACCCTTCTTCGAGGCTTGATCGCCGACCCAGAGAGTGCGGACGTTCGTGTGACTGCCGTACGTGCCCTCGGCGAGGTCGCAGGCTACATGGAGCCCGATAAGGCTGTCGAGGTCGCTACTTACCAAGCCCTCCTGCCGGCGATGCTGAAAGTTTTGGAGTCCGAGCTCGCTGATGCTCGTGAAGACGGAGTGAAGAAGGTATTGGACGTCTTTGAGACGCTCCTCGTTCTCGACGTGCCGATCTTGAGTGCGAACCACGTTCCACTCCTCGTCGAATTCTTCTTGAAGGCTGGTGGTGAGGAGAGCCGTGAGCCGGATTTAAGGGTGATGGCACTGAACGCGCTCGGATGGAGCATTAAATAGTACGTGCTCGCATCTCTGACTTTCATTCATCGTCTAACTGAATGTTTCTTTCACAGCAAAAAGTCGAAGATCCAGTCGACCAACCTCGCACCCGGACTGCTCAACGGCCTCCTCCCCATCGTCGCCTCCCTCACTCAATCTGAGCAGGCTGAGCTCGACGGCACAGCTGGCGACGACGATGGCGACGACGACCTGGAAGACTCCCCATCTCGCACCGCACTCCGCATCATCGACACCATCGCGACCGTCCTTCCTCCCTCCCAAGTCATCCCGCCTCTCCTCCAGATCGCCACGGCGTACATGGCGGATCCCAGTCGCGACAAGAGGCGCGCTGCTCTCCTCGCCCTCGGTGTCTCTGTCGAGGGCTGCAGCGAGTACATGGGCAGCGCACCCGCCTCCGGAGCGAGCGGGAGTGGAAGCGGCCAGTCATTGCTCGACTCTCAGGTGTGGCCTCTCGTCGAGGCAGGTCTGCGCGACGGCGACTCAGCCGTTCGTCGTGCAGCATGCACCAGCGTCGGTTGCCTCTGCGAATGGCTCGAAGAGGCGTGCACCTCTCGCCATGCCACTCTCCTCCCTGCGCTCATGACGCTCGCCGGCCGTGGCCAGCGTACTCAGCGCGAGGCCTGCGTCGCTCTCGACGCGTTCTTGGAGGTCCTCCCCGAAGACATCATCGGCGGATACCTCGCCGAGCTGCTCACCGCGCTCATCGGTCTTCTCGAGGACGACGCATCATCCGCAGGTGCTTCAGACAGACAGAGGAAGGCTCGAACAAAGGTCAAGTCGACCGTCGTAGGTGCAATCGGCAGCGCCGCCCACGCCGCGAAGGGCAAGTTCGTCCAATACTTCGAGGAGACGATGCGCCGTATGGAGCCCTTCCTCATCCTCGGCAAGAACCAAACCGAAGAGACCACACCCGTCTACGAGGCTGAAGTCGAGTTACGCGGTATCGCCATGGACGCCGTCGGGACATTCTCTGAGGCCGTGGGCAAGGACACATTCCGCCCATACCTCCCCCAGATGATGCGTCAAGCCTTCGAAGGCCTCGAGATGGGCTCTGCACGCCTCCGCGAATGCAGCTTCCTCTTCTTCGGCGTCATGGCTCGCGTCTTCGGCGAGGAGTTCGCATTAGGCGGCAAAGAGCAGGGCGGAGAAGGTTGGCTCGCAGGCGCCGTCGCCGCGCTCGTCAAGAGCCTCCAGCAAGAGGAGAAGAACGACGGCGGGCTCGGCGAAGACGCCAAAGTCGCCGCAGAGCTCTTCGGTACAGGCGAAGTGAGCAGCAAGAGCGCTGCTGGACCGTCGACGCCAGCGAAGAAAGCACCCGGCGCGACTGATACAGAAGCAGATGTCGACGTCGAGGACCTCGATGGCGAGGAAGGGGACGCCGTCCTCGAAGTGAACTCCGCCATCGCCGTCGAGAAGGAGATCGCTGCTGACACCGTTGGGACGCTGTTCGCTGCGACGGGCGTGCACTTCCTTCCGTACGTCGAGCAGTGCGTGTTGGAGCTTATCCAGTTGCTTGATCATTACTACGAGGGCATCCGCAAGTCGAGTGTTGAGAGTATCTTGGAGATCGTTAGGACATTCAACTCGTTGGGCGAGCCTGTTGAGTGGGCACCTGGGCTTCCTGGCAAAGAGGGCACTGGAGCGTTGCACAAGAACGTTAAGGATCTCGTTGGCCATTGCTTACCCGCGTTGTTGGAGCTTTACGAGTCTGAGGATGATAAGTGAGTGTGCCACTTCGTTCTATTCTTTCTCGTTCTTCCTTCCTCCCATCTCCCCATCGAACCACCTACATGATGATAGAACTTCGTTAACTCAGCTCACTTCGAATGGACTCGCTCTCTACGGAGGCGGGTCCTTGAGACTAACGCGATTCATTACTGATTCAACCATATCGCCTCTCCTTTCGTTCTACTTCGTTGCATCTCGTACTGACTACGTCTTGCAGGAGCGTCGTCAGCACTCTCTGCGTCGGTCTCGCGGAGACGATCAACTCGCTCGGCCCTGCTTTCCTCGAAGGCAGTAAGTAACTACACTCGCCTTCCATTCCCTTCCTGTCTGACTTCATCTCCCCTCGTGCAGGACTTGACGTGATCTCGGACATCGCTATTCAGATCCTCGAGCAAAAGGCACTCTGCCAGCAAGACCCCGATCAGGATGAAGATGACGAGCCGTTGGAAGACCAAGCCGAGTTCGACTCTGTTCTTATCTCGTCTGCGGATGACCTCGTTGCATCGCTCGCGAACGTCCTTGGTGGTGACTTCACGACGGCGTTCCAGAGGTTCTTCCCTCTCATCTCGAAGTTCTACGTAAGTCTACCTAGTTCAAGTATCATGCTGTCACGGCTCATGTCTAACACACCGTGTAGAAGAAAGGCCGTTCACTCTCGGACCGCTCGTCCGCCATCGGGTGCCTCGCAGAGATCATTTCTGGCATGAAGGGCGCTATCTCGCCGTCAACTCAACCCCTCCTCGAGCTCTTCTACCAAGCTCTCTCAGACGAAGCAGACGAAGTCCAGTCCAACGCCGCCTTCGCAACCGGCCTCCTCGTCGAGCACAGCACCGTCGACCTCACCCCGCAGTACATGCACCTCCTCCAAGCCCTCCGGCCCCTCTTCGACGTCCCCTCCGACGCAACCGCCCAACGCCTCACCGGACGCGACAACGCCGTCGGCGCCGTCTCGCGTTTGATCGCACGCAACACCGCCGCCGTCCCCCTCGGCCAGGTCCTCCCACCTCTCCTCGCTGCGCTCCCTCTGCGCCACGACTTCCTCGAGAACCGACCTCTATTCCGGTGCATCTTCCACCTGTTCCGCGTCGCACCGCAGGAGCTCGTGCCGTATCTCGACCAGCTGTTACCTGTGTTCGCACACGTTCTCAATCCCGAGACGTCTGAAGACCAGCTGGGCACGGAGACGCGAGCGGAGTTGTTGAACTTGGTGACGGCGCTGAACGGTCAGGACCCTGCGAAGGTGCAAGCTGCGGGATTGGGCCCGTTTGTTCAGGGTGCATGAGGTGTTGACGTCTTGGCTTGGATAGATAGATGTTGGGCGTAGAGCTCCTTCCTTCGATGCTGTGATAATCTCTTCTCTCTCTTAGCGTTTTAATTGCTTCTTTCTCTATCGTGGTTTCGGAATACCAACGTCCTCTTCCCTTCCCTCTTTGCTTTCACTCGATCTTCTTTCCCTACCCACTCCCAAAGTACAAATCGAATTATAATGAAGTTGGTTGAAGCGGTACACGCAATGCAGTACCGTAACAAAATGAATATACAGATTTTAGAAGTGACTTCTCATCGATCATGGTTCAACGAAGACGAATGTCGGGTGAATATATCAAACTTCAACAAATTCGACATCAAGGATTCGACTAATGGCTACTTACCAAGCTAGCCTTCGTCATCCGAAGTTGACAACGATGGCGACGTTGACCGCCTGTCCGTCACTTCAATCGCATTCGTGGGGTCCAAGAACTCTTCCTCGAGACATTCATTAGCCCAAGAAGCCACTGCGAGTACTTCGTTAAATGTAAAACAACATAACAAAGATACGATATCCACACCTCTCTCGGAAGAAGATCGCTCAATTGAACCCACAGACCGCAAATATTTCTTCGTGAGCTTCGAAGGTACCTCTTCGTCTTCATTTTCCCGAGCGCCGTTTTGGCTAATCGACGACGACGAGGCCTTCCGAGTTGTCGATGCGGCGGAGTCCGGGACTCTCCAACGAAATTCCTCGAGGTTCGCCTTCAATTCCTCCAGTGGCTTCAGCTGCGAATACTGCACCTCGAGAACGTTGATCAAGTGCTTGAAAAGACGCGACAGAAGCGCAAACAGATCGCAAATCTCAACGCCGTCATCCAAAGAGTAACGCTTCTGGAACCGGATTTTGATTCCACGACTCGGCTTTCCGTCCTCCTCTCCGAGTCGATCCCACTCCGCGACGTACAGCCGAAAGTCATTGCCAACGATGGTAGCGCCAAATGCAGGCATATCGTCGAATCCAAGCGCCTTGCAGTGGAAGAGGGAGACAGCCAAGTGTAAGCACATCTCGTTGAATGCCCAATCTCTTTTTGTGGTCGTTTCGATTACGGCGGTAGACGGGTCCCCGCTCGCTTCTACCCCGGATGCGGAGGGGGGATCGATGTCTATCGCGTCCTCTCTTGTTTTATACTCAACGTTGAAGAGTAGTACTTCAAGCGAGAGGCGCGTCGAACATCGATGGTAGAAGAGTGCCTCCGTTCTATACAGAAAGTCGGAGCTCAGAAGCTCACGGATGATAGCGTCCTTGGGTCCTTCGTCCTTGAATTCAACGTGCAAGGCCGTGTCGTATTGAGCTCTTTTTATTAGGGGCATTTTGTCCCTGTACGGAAGGCGCACTGTGATGTCCGATGGGCTGACAGTCTACACTTCAGACGTCGAAAGCCGACATATATTAGAAGATATACCTTATAATATCAGTGCCTATAAGAGGTTGGCGGAGACGCAGACGCAACTCGAGCAGAAGGATGTCACCGGTTTGCCGCAAAGTTCGTTCATTGAGACCGGGCTTCCGGGATTGTTGTAAAGCTGCAAGAAGAAGCCACAGAGATGGCCAGAATACGTCCTTCTCCTCGTCGCCGTTCAGAGCTGCAGCAGACCTTTTTTCTTCGGAGATGTAGTGATCACGGATCTCTTCTAGAAGCGGCCTGTCTCTCTCTCGAGTTTGGCGGATAGTCTTGCTTAGTTCCTTTCAAACAAACGAGTGGGTGAGCAGGGGAACCTGAGCCAGCAACACGAGTTACATATGAGACGCACATCAAAAAAGTCGGGCGGCGGCTTGAAGGGTAGCCCAAAACGCACGACGAGTGGATGAATGTCCGGATTCGCCTCGTCACGGTCTACAGAGATGCCCCTGCTTTTTGCCCACTTTCCAAATTCGACGTTTGATTTGCACATTCTTTAAATGTATGAGAATGGGGGACGCGGTACTTATGTAGATGAAAGCGTACCTTGAAGCGATGTCTAGTTTCTCCTCCGAATCATCCGTGGAATAAGTAGACATTCTGGATGATGGCTGCTCGAGAGGAGCTCCAGCTGTCTCGTCGAGCGTGTCAAGACTCGTTCCCGATTTGGACGAAAGGTTCCGACGATAGGAATGCCAACGTCCTTTTCCTTCTTATTTTTGATTTCAGTCGATCTTCTCCTTTCAAACTACGACTTCGATTTACTAGTATATTGAAGCTGTCCATTGTGTAGTTCTGCTATGAAATGAATAGTTATATACAAATTTTAGATGTGACTTGGTATCAATTGCGATTCAACGAAGCTGATCGTCCGGTGAGTTTGTAAATTTTAGAAATCGTTTGTTCAAGTTGTGAGCGGCGGTATTCTGAACACAAATGATCGATATTCGAACGACGAGGTATCCGTCTCCTCAGCTTGTTGATCGAAACCCCAAGTGTCGGTGGATGTTTCAAACGTGCTGGTCCCCACCCAGCTTCCTCTCCTTCCCCTCCGAGCGAGGGCGGCAACATTCCATATTGCGTTGTCGTTTGGCAGTGTATCAATAGGTTCCATATCTCGCATGTTGACTTCATAGCTATAGGACATGAGCGATAGCGTGATTCGGTTGACGCAGACGCATGCGAGCCTACCATAACAGTCATTGAACGCGAATAACAATTATGTCGAATAAAATGAAGGACGTACTCGATTGTCGGGCTTCGATTGATACAAATACATCCGTGTCGGTGGTGATACGAAGGTACGGTATTGATTGACTTACTCAGCTGCGCTGTACTGCAGTCCCTTCTGCGGGAGGAAATCAATTAAACATTAAAAAATCGACTACTGACTACTCACCGGCGCAATTATGATCATGAGCGCCCAGGTCATATTCATCGACCACACAATGCTTTTACTTTGTATCAGTCCTGTTACAGAATCACGGATAAGTGAGAACACCCACAGAAAGTAGAAGAAGCCCTCCTTCGCCATCTGACATAGAACACCTCCGCGTTCAAGTCGAATGGAAGAATGGACGAATTCGCGTACCGCCTTGTATACTACGAGGGAAAATGCGATGGAATCGTATCCCGCTTGCATGAATTGAAAAGTCGATGCTTGATGCCGTGATCTGTGATCAAGACGTCGAATTAGCATATATTAATGCGAGCCGTCGAGGAAAAGGGTAACTTGCATTTTACTTGATGGGATTGATGAGCACGCTGATACGTTTCAATCGTAGCCCTCGCCGACAACAATTCACATACTGTGTAATACTGGAATCTGAGCTGTTCCTAGAGGATAGGTGATCTCAAGCGCTATTACGAGTTCTCTCATCACGAAAGAAGTAAAATAAAAAGAGCTAAAGCACTTACGTGACATGCTTGGCGTGAGGTAAAGCCATAAAGCGACGCCAAGTTCTGCGGACAGATACACTACTAGAAAAATACCAAGCGCGCGACTTCGCCCGTACAGAGCGAATACTCTGATATCGTATTTATTGGACGCACTGAGTGGGGATATTATCACAATTAGAGACACACCTCAATCCAATAATGGTATTGACAGAGAATGTCAGTGCGACGCCCTCTGCCAGGGGACCAAAGAGAACCGTCCGTTTGCAACTAATAGATGAAGAGTCAGCGACACTCTGACAAGACTGTTTTTCTACTTCAAATAAGCGACGCACATCTAATCAAATCAAAAAGGGGCAACTCGAAAATGTAGTACGATATTTACCTTGTCTCCGATGCTTGGCAGCGTGAGTGCTAGAGAGAGCGGTAGGTTTATTGGGCCGTTTGATACGACGTAAATGCGACGAACTTAACACTGAGAACGTAAAGACGCAAATGGCATAATAGCGATTCTAAAACGATGCGTCAGTAAATATTCGTCAAACGCTTGCAATGAGAAGGCGAGTTACGAAGAAATACAGAAGTTTCACTGGTAGTTTCGTAAGACAGAGAGAAAAATACTCGAGAACTTCGGACTGACCAATTGTGAATCTTCGATTCCATATGAATTGTACCTTTGAAATCCTCGATTCAGTAATGGAACTCTACGGGAGATCTAAGAGGGCACGCACCTCGTCGGAAAAAGTTAGCAGTATGTCGTACGCTAGAATGGCGAATGCTCCTGTTGCGGCGTACTTCGACGCGTCAAGACAACGAAAAAAACAAGAGACTTAAAGAACATACTTTCGTCGTCGTTCTGATGAGAATTGTAAGGCTTCTGCGTGGCAAAGGAAGATGGACTGATACGTACAAATGCCATCCTATAGTGGTCACAGACACTGCGACCAGAGAGTTCGATGAAGTATCATTCATATTGAAGGAGCTTGTTATCTCTCACCGAGAGAACTAAGAAACACGACGGCGGACCCGCGCATTTTATAGACATCATCGTTCACTCATCTCCATTGTTGCGCTGGATAGATACTTGGCTGAATCGGGTTGTACAACGTCCATGTCGAAGAGGCGACGACGTCGACATTTAGAAGGAGGAAGCGTCAAATATTAGTCTCGAATGAAGTAGTTCACGTGTGACACCAGTTAGAGGAAACTGCCTTTATAGAGACGTCGATCGTTATGGGAAATCTATAACGAGGTTGAGTCCATCTTTGGAACGTTGAACGAAAGCGTCACTTACCGAGTTCGACGGGATTCCCAATTCGATGACATCGTGATCGACCTGGAGCACAGAGTCATGCACGGGATTTGCAAAGGCGAATAACCATGATGAATCAATGATTCATGAAAGCTCTTCGGACCGCAGCAACCCAACCAACACGAAGTAAATTGGAACCGGAGATCTCCCTACGCGGGGTAAAGACGTAAACAGCGACCGCGCGAGCAGAAGGCTGTTTTTGGGCTGCGGGGTATTCGTAATCGGTTAGATCATCCGTATATCAGCATGGGATCGAAAGGAAGATCGAGCAAGTACGCACCTCGGTATGAGTACCGAAATGAAAACCGCATGGCCAAAAGGCGAACGGACGTGCGATCCGGCGCCTCGAGATCAGTTGGACGAGGTGAAGGGTGGAGATATAAATCGAAGCTCGCGCTGCTGCGAATAAGAAAGGCGAAGTCAGCATCACGAGCGACCTGAGAATTCGGGACTTCATAAGAAGGTGAATGAGCTGAGCTGCGCTTTAGCATGTTGCAAGTCTCTTCGAAATGGACTCTTGTCGGTTCAAATTGAATCTTCGTCCTCTTTCGAGGAGGTAAGGCGATGTCATGCAATGGCGGCGAGGTGCAAGCATTATCATAAGGGACGCGCACGCCTCGTGTTCGAGACTCAAACGAGAAAGGCAAACGATCTGATTTCTCGTAAGCGACAGCAAACTGCGGTCCTTACAATTATATTAGAAGCATCAACATCGAAGAAGATGTATATGGCTTACAGGTAAACCAGCGCTCACATCTCATTCCAATTTCTCCAGTTCATCCAACCGAGCAAGAACGACATCCTTGCTCGTTTCCTCAATCTCTCCGGCGAGAAAAATTTCATCTAATATTGCGTATACCTGCGAATCAATGGTTTGACTTGATGGTGAACGACAGATGACAGCAATTCTCACCTTGTAGAAGTTGAATACGAGATCCAGTTCGCACACGTTCTCGAAGAATGCGTCTTCAAAGAAGCGAGTCATATATCTGATACGATGCAATAGAGTATAGAGGAACGTACCTAAGACCTCTACAAAGAGGTGGATCGCCTCAAGATATGCCAGTTCGTTGTCGTTTGCGTCGACGCAAACGCAGAAGAAAAGTCCAGCATATCGCCGATAGGCGATCTTATAGTTCCGAAACTGCTCTTTCGTCAGCAGCTTTTCCTCGGAAGCTCACTTTATCTTCATACCTCAACGAAATTCGACTGGTATTTCTGATCTCTTGGTGCGATTAGTCTGTGAACCTCGCCGCGTAATCGAACCTGATGAAAGATTTTATGAGCGGGGTGGCAGTCTTGTGAAGTGCAGAATCGCACCTTCTCATCGTCATCGTATGGGACATACCACTTCGAAAGACGCGTCTTTCCTTGTCGATTCTTTGCGAAGAAATGAATACATGATTCCAAAGGTAAGAGCAGATGAGTTACGAACTTGAACCAAGATGAATCGAATCATCTTCCTTCAAATTTCGAGCTTTTCCCGTCAGAGCTATCATAAAAGGTGAGAACATCATCTTATCGACGAACATGAGAGCTCGTACCGAAGAAATTGTCGAATACTCGATGGATGTCGAATGCAAAAGGACGTGCTCATCGTCTGATGGCCATGGAGGACGCGTCCGAAAGCGGTCTGTGTGGTTCCCACGATCGCGAGGACGCCCAACGGCGCAGCGACGACCACCTCTTCTATCATCGACGATGAAGACACCATGAAGACTGCAACTCGCGATTGGCACCTCGAGCTCGATTCTATGCGGGTTTGAAATGGCTGTCGAATTGACCTCGGTATGCTGGCCTCGTGGATCAAAGTCTTCGCCAATAAAACGTTCACGTCGTCAAATTTCCCTGGTCGTCTTAGGGCCCGGATGTTGAGTCTACACGACCAACTAACAATTCAACACACCTCTCAACGACATGTATAGGCTATCCAAGATCTTTACATCTCTTTCGCACGTATGTCTAGAAGGGAGAATCGAGCAAAAGCAACCGTACGCGTCTGGTTTGGGCGGTTCATGCGACGTCTTCACGGTGTGGTCGACAGAGCACGACAAGAAGCTCGCGGTGAAGCAGAAACGAGCTTTTTTCGATAAAGAGCCTTCTCTAGCAAAGGTGCGCGCTCATCAAGCTTCATTTATGGCTAATCTAACGCAGTCTTGCGCTTTCAGAACCTGACGAAAGAGATTCGTATCTAGGCGAAACTCAAGCACGAAAATGTACTCCCTCTTCTCGGTAACATCACAGAGGGAACCGAGTTTATCACTTCTCTGGTTTCGGAGTGGAAGGAGAAGGCAACATTCAAGACATTTCCCCGAGGTGGTATCGAGACGAGCACCATCGTGCGTCTTTATAGCTATCTCTCCGATCGTATTCTTGAACACAGACTATTTTAGCTTCGGGACATGGCATCAGGACTCGCATATCTTCGTTCTAAGGATGTGCTCCATGCGGATCTGAAGGCGGTAGGCTTTTTCAACTCCCAAACTGGCTTCTGTCGAAATTTCTTTCGAGACGTTTTTGACAAGATATTCCCATCTCCGCCTCCAAAAACGCCTGTTCACGCAGCATTCGGGCTTTCTCTGACGCTGTCCCATTCACAGAGCACGACGGAAACAATGGCTCCAGCATCGACGAAGGAAAGCATTCGCTAGACGACGATCCATCTACTTCTCTCGGTCAAAACACGACGAGAAGCGAGATCTTTGGGATTTCGGTGTGATCATTTATTCACATCTTGAGGCACTTCTCGTTGACATTTTCGATAGGAAATTTCGAGCTGGAGTGTCCCTTAAAAAAATCAAACTTCATGACATGCGCGTCCTCATGGCGATCGTAAACAAATTCCAGAAAAATTCCGGAAAAGCCAGAAGTGAACTACGATCGCCATATCTTCAACAGCTTCCAGGACCTCGCTCGCTTGTACTAGAAGAAACGAGGAACGTCTCTTCGACTTCGAAATACATTACGGATCACCTATCGAATGATTTTCTGGTTCGTGAGATTGCAATCTCTCGCATTTCATATTATCTGACTGACATTTCTGGATCCTACTATCTCGCAGGTCAAGCAAGGCTTGCGAAGAGTAGTGCACGCGATCAATATTCCAGATGATATCCACAATCAGCTTTCCCGTCCGGGGATTCACGACGGTTCGCGATACTGTCGGTCTCGAGTTTTGCATAGGCCGTCGTCCGGAGCGCACGAGTATTCCCGTTATGCTCAACTCGTCGAAGATAATTTAACTTTTGAGTGTGAGGCCAGTATGAGGTACGGGCTCGTTCAATCTGGCGCTCTGTAATATATAACGCGCATTGAAAGGTAAATCTTCCTCTATACTTTCGTATGTATGCACCTTTCTGACGCGCGAATCTTGTGATCGATCTCGTAGCTTGCCCTTCTTCGAGTATCGAATCGTTAATAGGCGGCCAGATGGGGAATTCAGTGTGCTACGTCTTTCGTCAATCCTCGGTCTCAGACACAACAGAGGTGAGTAGGTGAGCAATCTTCGAGTACGTATCCCTGTATCTTACTTTCGAGGTACTAATGAGAATAAATTACATCGGTTTAGAATGATTCTGCGAACGTTCGTCTCTACAGACACCGGAACAGGTTATCGCTGGAAGCCTAGTGGGAGATGTGTTCGATCCGCGAAAAACGTCATCGATCGATGAGACGGGCGAGTCTCGCTCGCTCAGACGTTCAACGCAGAATGGGAAGCTTTCCATACACCGACGGGTAATCTAGACCGCCGTGACCTATTACGCTTACCACATTTTCGAAGCTAATAGATCTTCTGCATTTTTTATGATGCACCGCTGGAGTAGGGACTCCTGGCACTCCGGCTATTGCCGGAGTCCTATCTATATTAGGTAGTTACATGCATGTATCGTAGTTCTTCAGCTCAATCCATCATGTCGTAGCACTCGTACCGTCGGATATGACCTCCTGGTCGTCTCCATTATGGTGATGAGACTGTGATTCGTACTCTCACTATTTCTCTCGACCAGCTCTCTCACTCGACACCACGGACAAGTCCTTTCGTGGTCGTCTTCGCTCGCAGCTCTTACAGAATTGGGATCCAGCCTCGCGCTCACTCGCCGACCCATTCACTAGCTCGCTCGCTCCCTCTCTTCACCACTCGCTCGACATCCTCACCAACTACGCGAAACAACACGCGCTATACAGCGTTGAACGCTCGCATTCCCCCGTCGTCGTTCATCGCAGTCGTCGTTGCCATGCAAAATTTTCGGCACAGCCACAGCCACGCTCCCCGTTTCGAAGCCGCCCCCAGCACTCGTTCACCTCGTCGCGCACAACAAAGATTCGCCCCGCATTCCCCCATTATCACATCCACCACCCAAACATCCACTCCATCGGTCGAGTTTATTGCAACCCCGCTTGGGTTGATACACCGAGGCATGTCCTGCGGGAATGATAGGTGCCTACTAGGAGCTTCGAGTCGGATAGGAGGTGGGATGGTGTTGGTGTTGGCACAGGATGGTTGGATATTGGACAGGAATTTTTTTCAGTACGTTTGACAGCAGCAGCAGCATTTTGTTTTGTTTTTCTCTTTCTTTCGTTTCTTTTGCGCATTCAGCGACGAGGACGTCGCATTTTGTTTTGAAGGGGGCACATGGAGTAGGGACTCCTGGCACTCCGGCTATTGCCGGAGTCCTATCTATATTAGGTAGTTACATGCATGTATCGTAGTTCTTCAGCTCAATCCATCATGTCGTAGCACTCGTACCGTCGGATATGACCTCCTGGTCGTCTCCACCGCTAAGCCCTTTCATTGCTCAGGAATCGAGAAAAGCGTCGGGAAAAAAGCCGTCATTGTAGATTCATGCATAATAGGTACACCGTTGACGAATTGGGCCCGCTACAAAGTACCATCATTTTCATTTCAAATAGGATGAGCGTTTGCCTCAACTATTTTTGAAGTCGATGATAGGGGTCCTGTCGATAAACATCATTGATTGATTATATCGATATCTGTGCGTAGATGTGTTGACCTTTGTGTTGCCTGCACAGCCCACCTGGCTCGACGAACATCCCTCGTTGAAAGATAATCGAGCGTGGAATGGATGCCAATTAGAAGAACGAAAGTTCTCCTGGTTGGAATAATATAATAATTGGAGAAGGTGGGCACTGCTGTTATATCATGTGTATTTGTTTGACAGCTGTCGTACTGCATTAAGGTTTGCTAACCGTGGGCTTTGCCTCGTGTTCAGACAGATACACTCATATAAACTGAAGTCGTTCGCATGGACGAATATCCCTCCTTTCCATCTCTCCCTCATGCTCTACACGCATAATCATCGACTTCAAGATTTCATTAAAAATGGAGCGGCTATCTAATATTCTCGCAGGTCTCTCCCACCTCAACCTGGAAGGGAAGATAGTCGAGAAACAACCGCACGCATCCGGCCTAGGAGGCTCCTGCGATGTCTACACCGCGTGGTCGGTGGAGCATGGAAAGAAGGTCGCAGTGAAGCAGATACGGACTTTTCTAAAGAAGGATCCGGCGTTTGCAAAAGTGCGTGAGCCCTATGCGCATCTCGCTTTCTCGGCCTAACAATATCACGCGCTTTCAGAAGCTGGCGAAAGAGATTCTTATTTGGTCGAAACTCGTACATGAAAATATTCTTCCGCTCTTGGGCTACTTTGCGGAGGGAAACGACGTGATGCCTTCGCTCGTGTCGGAGTGGATGGAGAAGGGAACGTTGCACGACTTCATGAAGACGTTCCCTCGAGGCGGTATCATAACATGTTCAATCGTCAGTCTTATCTCCTCCCCGCTCATTGCAATAATAATTTTGAAAGTAAATAACTATAGCTGCGAGATATCGCGGCAGGACTCTCTTATCTTCACTTAAATAAAGTCATCCACGGAGATCTGAAAACGGTATGCCATCGAATCGAAATCAAATCAATCAAATGATTCAAATGAAGTCGCCTTAGCAAAATATTCTCATTTCCGCCCATGGTACACCACTTCTCGCGGATTTCGGCCTTTCAGTTGCACTATCCCATTCACAAAGCACTATGGGAATGACGACCGCGTCAACGAAGGGCACCGTTCGTTGGATGGCGATCGAACTTCTTTCCGTCCTTGGTGATGAACCTTCCAAGCCCTGTGAGCAGACGGATATGTGGGCATTCGGTATGGTCGTTTATGTGTGTGGTATCCCTATTTGTAGAGATAATTTCTGACTTCTTCAATAGGAGTTGTTGAGTTGGGAGATTCCGTATAACAACATTCGCAACGAAGTGCTCGTCCTCATGGCGATAATGAACGGACAGCTTCCTCTTAAGCCGGGTATGCCAGAAAGTGTTGACGATATCCAGTTGTTCGGTGGCCTCTGGGACCTCGCTTGCTTGTGTTGGAAAGAGAGAATTTCTCGTCCTACAGCTGAATTTGTTACGGAACATCTAACGAATCGCATAATGGATTGTGAGCCCTCATTTTCTCGCGTCATAACTCGCATTTTTATGATTTAAATAAAGCTTTGATCCTCGTGCGTAAAGCTGCGCCAAACTTCTGTCTAATAGCAGTATTGCACAAGACCTCTAGCGGCACGCACGAATGTTGCGTAAAGCTCGTCAATGATGTCATCACTTTTCTATGTGAGCCGAAGATTGTAAAGGGTCTCATAGAACCGATCTTTCTCAGATGTGCACCGGGAGTCGGCAGGTAGGTTCTCATTCCTCTTTGTGATATGCGCTCAAATACTTTCGTCCAGTGATCCGTCGCAAAACTCCGCTTTTGAATTCTTGATCTTTCAAACTCCGGAGGATGGATCATCTACTCTCTGTCGTTATTTTCTGGTTAAAGACGCGAAGGAGGCGTTTGAGTGGATGTCAAGATTCGGGTACATGCTATTCATTATATGCCAAAGCGTGAGTGGGGCTGAAATCTATCTCCGCGTCTCGGTTTTAGGATGCTTTCCAAAAGGGTCATGTTTATTGATGAAGAAACATTGCGACACATTTCAACGTCCGAATCGGGTTGCAGTCTAGATGGCGTAGTCGTTGGTGTAGTCGAGCTCGCCTTCAAAGACTCCAATCCCAAGAAACGCACCTCGCGCGCAAAAAGCACCTCACCGGAATCTCATAGTAACGACGGTGATCCTCCGGCCACCGTGACGAGAAGCGAAAACTCAAGTAAATCAAGTAAAAATCGCGGCAAAAAGCGTCGCAAGCGAGCTGGGACGTGATTTGTGATGACGGCCGAGTCGGATTTGGCGAGGATAAGGTGTCGAGTTTGACGTTATATGCAAAAGCCTGTCTATATTTTGATTTTTGACATCAATGATTTAGCGGTACTTACGATATTATCACTGAGAGCTCTTTCGATTGGTTGATTTCCCGCTGCTCGCTGCAAGCGAATCGCGGCGACTTTGTTTTCAACGACGATGACGCTGGAATCGAACACCATCGCCGTGATGCCAGTGAGCAATGATTAAAAGCAGCACCATTCGCGTCCCACTGGCGTCAAGAAACAATTGTGCCCTCTCGTCGTCGTCAGGTCTTCTTGTGCGGTCTACCGGTTACGTTTTCCTTTCGACACATTTGGCATTGGTGCGTGGAATTCTGGATGATTTTGTGTACCACTGTTAAATCAAAGCTCGCAATAATTAGCAGTGCTTTGTTACGTTATAAAGTAGGACCCGATACTGCACAATTGACGATCGTATGCATCCTGTAATTGCTAATAGTATTCTACGTCTATTACAATGGACGCACAGTGCCAAAACCATCCACCGGAGAAATCTCAACCCTCAGTAGTTCACCGTGGACAGCTTTCCAACTCTTCGACAACTCTGTCACACTTTTCACATCGAGTAAAGTACGAAACCTGTCATGCGAATCCTCGATCCTCGCTCCAACTTCGAGAATATTCCAACAATTACAGTAAATTGTCCGTGCTTGCGTCTTCATCAGCTGAACGGCTGCCGGTATCTCGCTTGAAAGAAAGTGTAAGATATCCTTCGCGATTGATTCTTCTGCGATACCTAAAGCACGCGGGGAAGGTACTCAATATGAAGTTAAAAACCCAGGAAAAAGCTGACGTACCTCGCTGTAATCGTTCACATATGAGGGCTGCACATTCACCAACATTCGTCGGATCCTTCATTCCAGCGTCCGATTGCCGGCGTAGCGTCAACGTCGCACCCGAGAATGCCGCGTGATTGACCATATCGATGTCGAACGGCTTGAACATGCAATCCAAAAGGCCATTTTCCCGAACATCCTTGTCCAACGTGGAGCCGACTTCAATACCCATCGTTACTCGAAGACCCTCTATCGTCTCTGTTATCCGCTCTCCAAGGGACGAGAACTCCGCGATTTGGTCGTAAAATTCCACATGTAGCCGATAAAGGTCCTCGTACGCAACGAATTGCTGATTTCCTTGCTCTAAATTGCGAAGAGTTCTGATCATGATGTCAGCGAGCCTCGCATATCCGTCCGTCACTTTACAGCATAATTCAAGCACGGCATAAACATCGGCCCAGAGATTTTGCACCGTCTTCACTAGACGTAACTCGTCGAAATTGAACTCTGGTTGTTCGTTCCAGTATCTGAAATGAGTTATTAGGGTCTGTTGATGTCCTGGATAATGAAAGTTTACGCACTTCTCCAATGCCTTCGCCCACGTCTTAATGATGTACTCGCTGACGACGAGTTCATGTATGTCTCGTTTGTATGCCCTGAAGGAGTACTCGAAATTCCCGAACAAAGCATCTGGCGGGTTAAGGCAGTTCTTCAGGTTATCGAACGCCCCTAAATCCCTAGGTAAGTCGATATTAGTTTTATCACAAAAATGTTCGAAATTATATGCTTACCGCTGCTTGTCTGCTTGTAAATTAATAAATCAGATTTCAAGTAAATCTCACTTGGAGCGTAAGCAAACGAACTCACCACCCAACCCTGCCAAGAACGTGAGAATATAAGACAACGGACACCGTCGCGTCCTCTCTCGCCAACAATAACAGGCCAATTCCCACAAACTTCGAAATATTCGAGGACTTTCGGACTCTTCCGGTGCAATGGGAAGGTGACCCGCTACGATGACTGAAATCACAAACATGTCGTTCTCTAAGTCGTAGTAGGGTAATTTCCAGCTCAGAAGCTCCTATATAGTATAATATACGAAGTCAGGAGATAGTCTTGAGAGCGATATGCATTGCACATCCTACGTACGTAAATCACCATGCCGAATGCCCAGATATCGCTTTTCTCGTCATGCTTGACTCGCGACCCGTTGTGCGTAGCCTGGAGTAATTCGCTTGCCATCCATCGCGGTGTTCCTCTCGTAGAAGAGGTAGTAGTCATTTGCGGCAACCTTGAGATTCCAAAGTCACAAAGTAGAGGGTTCCCTTCGTCCGAAATCAGAATGTTGCCCTAGATTAGTACGATAGTAAGCGGGGAAGATCCGTAAGTACGTGCGACTCAACGTACGGATTTCAAATCCGCGTGGATTATCCCGTTGGAGTGCAGGTATTTCAATCCGGACGCGACCTTGAACAGCTAAAGAAGGATTTTAGTACATAGCTTCTTCACGAAATGGTCAGAATGCTTACCAAATCCCACGTTTGTTGCCCTCCTCGAGGAAAAGTCTGCATATACACTTTTAAAGCCCCGTTCTCCATCCATCGGGAGACTAGATTCGGTAACAAGCTTTTGCCTTCTGTGAAGTACCCAAGAAGAGGAAGGACGTATTCGTGCTTCAAAGTAGACCAAATGCGAATCTCCTTCGCCAATCGCTGATAAATATTTACCGTCAATGAAAGACCGTCGCGCGAGAGTTTATTTATGCACTCACCTTGGCAAATTCCGTGTCCTCTCGCATAGAGACTCGTATTTGCTTTACAGCTACTTTCGTACGATGATGCCGCTGGGCATCCTCGTACCACGCGATGAATAGATTGCAGTGGCCTCCGAAGCCAGCGAAGTCCTCCTCTTTATCCACTACTTGTCCCGTGAGATCAAGATGAGATAGTCCATCGAGCACAAGTTCGAGTTTATCCATGATTTGCGAGCGAAACGAGCTCGTCGAAGTTGTAGGAGCGAAATGAAGTCTGAGAGAATGAGTAAAGACCGGAGTGGAGATTGATTATATCGGAATGCGAGAAGCGAATAGCCTTATAATGCTTAAACAAAAGGCTTGTCAATCGCAAACAAGATGTGCCGGCATGCCTGTACTCGAATCTGGAATTTGAATTGTTAGTTATGCCGTAAGATGGGCGTCGCTCTCACCTTGCTGTCGCTTACACGTAATGAACGACAACGCTCGCCAATGCTTATTATCTCGCTTTGTTCTGAGCACTGCATGGATTCGAGATTAAACGCCTGTCCACTGGTTGGAAACAATGAGCACGCAACAACAACAGAGCACGAACAAGGTGCTGGCGACACGTACATGGGGATGCGGTATCGGTTCACTTCACTTCAACCTCGAATTTGCGGGATGACAGATAAAGTCCGCACAAATGGAGGTGATGAAAGACAACATCAAAATGTCGTCGAGTTGGACTTTGACGGTGTTTATAAAACGCAGTGGGCCTCGCAGATAAATCCACGAGGCCGTACGCGACTATTGTCTTTATCATTAATCACTTTCCTCGTTTCCAAGATATCATCGCGTACCTGGTCAAAGTTCTGTCTCCGAGGTTGAAATCCCCTTGACGAGCGCTGCATTGCCATACGGTTGGGCCTGACGCAACCGGTGCAACGCAGCACGCTGAGGTCCGCCCGGCCTTATGAGATAGTAGTTTCGAGCGGGACAAGAGAGTAGGTGAAGGCGAAGGGAGAGTGAGAGAGTGTGCGATGGATGATCGGATGAGAAAGGGGTATCTCATCGTTCAACGACGATGGCCGCGGATGGCGAGAAGTGCGCTCGGAAGCCAGTGAAGACAGTTCGATCACGGTTAACGTCGAGCTCGAATACGAAGGGAGGAGTTGTTTAGCCGCGAACATCCGGCAGGATGTCGATGGCGTTCGCATGAGAGCGATAGCGTATTAAGCCGAGGGGAGAACGTAGCTGGCGAGAGACTTGGGATGGGTCATCGGGCTTAAACTCAGAAGGTCGAAGCAATGAAAATCTTCTCTTCAACGTTTGAAATTCAACGTCAGTCTACCAGAAAGAGAATGACGTCGAAGGAAAGAATACGTACGATGAATTCCACCGAATTTATTCCTCAGATTTATCTTCGCCTATCTGCTGATCTTCGAATGAGAGGGCCGATCGAGAGTGTCGATTTGATTGGCGGATTCCTGCACCAACAAGTCGAGCGACTTCCATTGGGTGAGCGTTTAGTTGGTATGATATTGTTTCAAGCCTGCTGAGAGTAAGTGGTTTATAACGCGTTATCGATTCCACATACCTGGATCACATAGCGAGCAAGGATCCAAGACCAGACCCATCGTTTTTTTTCGGGACCAGCTGATCGAAGTCTCCGCTTCTTCGCTGTCGTGCTGAGGGTCCTTCGATGATTGTCCTTCGGCGTTTACAGCGACCTTCCATATGAAGGAATTGGACGCGCTATGCAAAGAGCGAATCACAGAGCAGCGTCGAGGAAAATATTTGGATGCGGACGAGAACGCTCGAGTCAAGCGAGGAGCATGGATGGGCTGAAGAAGTCGTCGAAATTGGCCAGATACGGTGGTGTTAATCCGGTGCGTTGAGATTAAAACGATGACGAGTATGAAGGGCGAGCAAATACGAGTCAAAAGAGCGATAGAACGATTTGGGGAATCCGCTGGAGATGCGTCGTCTAGCGTCGTCTAATGCGAAGTCTTGCAGATGGAGAGGTATGAGTAAGCGTGGCTTGCTGTCTTCCCATCTTTCCGTTCAAGATTCAAGGTCTTAACCTCCTTTACGACCTGGGCACAGTATGAGATCAGCCCGTCGAGTTCGTCGATGTATTCTTGGGACGAATTTCTGATATTGGGGCTAACGACGATTCACCCTTACGTTAGACAGAGATGCTTCTAATTCCAGCGGTAATGCAGCCACACGTACTTACGTTGCCCATTCCGACTCATTCATGGAAGCAGCTTCGTCGATTCGAAATCCAAAGATTCCAATCGAGCTTCGTCCGCGATTTTGAGAGACGATAGGCTTGACAAAGCTGTCAAGCGTCGAACAAGAATCGAGATGAGCTCGAGTACATGGCCGATAAGAAGGAAGGGTGTGATGCGTCCACTGGCACGAGCCACGACGCGACAACCAACGTTGTCCTCGAACCATCACGACCTCTGGCAAGCGCGTCTCAAAACGCTCTACCAAACGACGATATAGTGCCGTAGGACGGCTCGTCACAGTAATCTGAAGGAGCAGCTAGTCGGGTGGTGGAAAGGAAGGGCCATGGCTCGTTGCAAGTTCGTCGTCGTCGGTGATGACGAGAAAGGTGCGTCGCGTCGACTATCTATCCAACGTACCGCAAGAGCTCACGAAAAGCATCATTAGCATGCGGCCTTCAGAGACACTTTTCTGAAGATTTCGCTGTGTCTGGCCTCGCAATGACAGGAACTGAATCGAAACTGGACGATGGCGCCCTCCATCCACGGGCACTTCATCCTCAACGGCCGCCATCGGCTTAACGCGACCTCGCTCGACAACCCATCCCAGAATCACATCTCAGACGACGTGTATATCCATTCAGCTTCCTTAGAAGCGGATATACTTCATCTGGAACTATCCTCTCGCTTGAACTTCCAGGCGTCCGTATCTCTGTGCCTGCGTTCCTCGTTCCTCGTGGACAAACACAGCTTACCCCGAAACTTAGAAGGCGTAGGGCAACGAGGATCGACCCGTGAACGATGATATGGATGCCAGCGAATGGACGTAAAGGATTAGCTTTGCTGAAGCAGCGATGGAAAGTGCGTCCAGAACGACGAGGTGCGTTTCCCCAATCCTTCGCGCTATTGACGCACCTCTAATTCCTCTCCCTCTTTCGACAGACAGACTCTCGCTCATTACCTATTCGCTCCTTTTCATCGAGCCAGATTCCTACACCTGCGAATGTGAACCCTTCAACGTCCAAATTCCAAATTCCAAATTCTCCCCTTCCTCGCTCGATTCTATCCTCCATCCTCCTGCTTCGATCGAGCCATCTCCAGGCATCGTCCCATTCACTCGCCAAGACGGTAACGTATCCTGTCGCAGTCTACTGCAACTTCATCGTTCGCCAGGGAAGACGAAATTCGACAAATCTCGACTTTACGCTATTCTTCACCAAATCATGAACGTCGTCATCCATACGACGCTTCAGCACAACTCGCCGGCGATCTCAGTGCCTCCGTTTCGACAATGTCCTCGTGGATTTCCCAGTGGATGCGCTTCTCGCATCTCTCTTCGTCAAGAGATGCGTCAAGATTGCACGTGCTGGCGTTCCAGTCGTCAATTTATCGTTGAAACGCGCGCAGAACGAAAGGAAGGCAGGACAAGTGGAAAGGATCCGTTGGCGATAGGTGATCTTCTTTGCCAGACGGTGTTCGTATTATCTATCCATCGGATGAGTTGAATAGAGACTCTATTTCTCCAGGAGGTGCGCCGCTCGTCATTCGTCAATAAATAGCTCTCTGATCAGACGTTTGGACACGCAGGATAAACCTCTAGTACAGACCTAAGGGCCTTTACCGCCGTTGCGCAAAAGCACTACTCCATCTCACCTGGACGAACGTTGGATGAGCATCTACATGTACGATGATGGAGAGAGAGAAGTGGCTGTCAGTGAACTGGAACCGCACGAGCGTCGCCGTCGTGCGGTCCTACAAACTACAACGACATCGTCTCCGGTCTTCAATCGTCTATCGGCGTTAACGATGCTGTACTGCATTGGTATTTCTGTGCGTATACACATCACACCTGCCTATTATACTGCCTTCAGGTTCACTTACCGTGGGTTCGCCTCGTGTTTTCACAAGTCCGCTCACATATAGCTCGCAGCCCCTCGCTCGCACAAGTATTCCCCGCTGCAATCTGACCCTCATGTCCAGCCAGCATCTACGCACTCGCTTTCCGACATGAACAAACTTCCATATGACATGGAGAAACTATCGGGTATCCTTGCGAGTCTGTCACACCTCAACCTAGAAAGGACAATCACCGGAAAGCAACCACACGCATCTGGCTTAGGAGGATCATGCGATGTCTACGCGGCGTGGTCGACGAAACATAACAAGAAGGTGGCCGTGAAGCAGATACGGGCTTTTCTGAAGAAAGATCCGTCGCTTGCAAAGGTGCGCGCTCGTTATGCGCGATTTGATAGACCAACCGATCTAACGCAGTCGAGAAATTT
This sequence comes from Schizopora paradoxa, assembly GCA_001020605.1. Taxonomy (NCBI): domain Eukaryota; kingdom Fungi; phylum Basidiomycota; class Agaricomycetes; order Hymenochaetales; family Schizoporaceae; genus Schizopora; species Schizopora paradoxa. The sequence goes on from KQ085952.1 coordinate 38,594, forward strand.
CAGAAACTGGCGAAAGAGATTCGTATCTGGGCGAAACTTGTGCACGAAAACGTCCTCCCTCTGTTAGGCTATTTCACCGAGGGCGATGGAGCGATGCCGTCGTTGGTGTCGGAATGGATGGCGAAGGGGACGTTGTACGATTTCATGAAGACGTTGCCTCGAGGCGGCCTTGAGGCGTGTATCATCGTATGTTACATATGTCTTTCTCGGTGAACATTTTATTGAGGCCAGATGTTTACAGCTTCGAGACATAGCTTCTGGACTCGCATATCTTCACTCGAAAGAAGTGATCCACGCCGATCTTAAAACAGTGAGTTCCGCGCGTTTGAATTTCGGTTCGTTTCTGACCCTTGCACATACTTAGCAAAATATCCTTATATCTTCCTCCGGAACACCACTTATCGCAGACTTTGGCCTTTCTCTCGCCTTGTCTTATTCGCAGAGTACTATGGGATATACGACTACAACAACAAACGGAACACTTCGTTGGATGGCAATTGAGCTCCTCTCGCCCGCTTCTGGTGAAGAGCCGTCGAAGCACAATAAGGATTCGGATATGTGGGCTTTCGGAATGGTCATTTACGTATGCTACATAATATTCGCTGTCGGCATTGATTCTGACACCGTGAACAGGAATTATTGAGTTGGGAGGTCCCTTACTGCAACAAGCGTCACGATGCGCTTGTCTTGAATGCAATCGTGAACGGAGAACTCCCTGATAGGCCAAAGAAGAAGGAAGATAGTTTACATGATGAAATGGCCTTCAATTTTTTATGGGACCTCGCTTGCCTGTGCTGGAATAGAAGAAGCAAGTATCGCCCATCCGCTGAGCGCATGGCCGAAGACCTAACAAATGGCATTTTTTCCCGTAAGCTCTCTTGGCTTCTTGCTGTTAACCACCATTCAATGACATGGATACTAGTAGTGTTTTGTCGTTCAGATCAAGTGAATCACCCGGGGAGCAACTCGGTGGGAGGGTCGGAGGTGGTGGGGTTTGGGACTGAGTTCGATGGGGGAGGTGTTGGGTTTCGAGGTGTTGGCGGGCAGAATAACGGGGTTCGTCTCTTTCTTTCACTTCTCCTCTGAGATTTTTGGTCGCATTATGGACTTTAATTGACTATTAACAACATCATGTACAGGATACCAACAGATCCAACTTCTCCGCTACCTCCTCAGCTGTCCGTCTCTCCCCACTGTCACCCATCGCATCCTTACCGCTCACCCTGCCCTCCAACATTTCAATACCGGAACCAGAGAATCAAAACTGGCGGCAAGACAAAGAAGCAACTTTAATAGTCGAATCCACTGATCAAGACATCAACCCCAGCATGCCCGTTCCCGTCGAACACCCGAATAAAATTAATCAGCCTTGTCAACCTACGGAGATGACTATTACGGCTCACCAATCCCGCGGAGAACGGCGAAATAGAGACGTTTTCGAGGAGCGAGATCTGGGACCGACGATAGAACATTTTGCGAAAAGACAACGGCAATACAGACCGAGATTGAAGGGTATAGGGTAATATCAGAGTTAATAATTCAGCGGGAGAGAATGTAGGTACATCGAGCACTGTATAATTAGTAGAGTAGGGGCAAGGTTGCCTCAACGTACAGTAAAATCGTGGTGAAAAGAGAGAAAGTGGTCGAGAGGTCAGTCAGAGAAAATCAATCGAGGAGCTCGGATGAACTATACTTTTTTGCCGCAAATTTCTTGACTCGCGCTATAAGGTGCAGTGATTATTTCCACACTTACGAGCCTACATCTCTGGAATTGTATCTCGTATTTTCCAACTACTTCGCGTTCGTCACCGTTTTCCCTTTAGCGCCAATATCGATAGTCGGTTCACTTTACGAAGCTTCGCGCAGAGTTTTCGGCGATCCCTTGTACGAAGAGCGTGAGACGAGATCTTCGCGTAAACTAGGTTCGTCGGAATGAAAATGGGAACGAGATGCGCCTCTTCAGCTCGGAATCGGGAATCGTTGTCGAGATTTGAGATGCAAATCCTATTCGTGATATCTTTTGCGTGTTCCTTTCTCGAGACAGCGGTTGATGAGCGGTACGAGCCGGAGAATGAAGGTCGCTAGCGAGAAGAACGCGGAGGATAGTTCGAGTTGGACGCTACTTCATCGGATTGGTGAAGATGACTCGTCGTTTTAGCGTCCTTTAAGACTGTACATCGAAATTAGCATCAATGGATCCATAGAACCCTAAAAGGCGTGACGTGCCTCCTGGACTTCGCGTGAAGCGAATTACACAAATGTTCTTCGGTTCTTTTGTCCTTCTTCTACGCCGAAGGTCGCTCAATTCTTCACCAAGCGTCGTAAAAGCGTAAATCGAGCTTCAAAATGACCGACACTTTCGACGAGCCGCAGCAAGATCCTACGAGGCTACGACCTCGCTCGTTTTGAAATAGAAATTAGGAGTCCGAGGTATGAAACATATGGAGCAAAGAATGCACTTGATGTTCGAAAGAGGATGTCGAATTGACCACAAGGCTGGCGCTAGATAGCTTAGCGAAGGTTGAAATAGGTAAGAAATTTGAACGTGATGGATGAGAGAAGAATCACCGAGACGGGAGGAGCTGGAGACGCCTCGTCAATTCTAGCTTAAAGGCAGAGACAAATCGTTCAAATCCTAAATGACGAAGATATCCAGGAGCATCGCCGTGATCTAGAGGATAGCTATTCTGAGTTCGATTCGGATTTGGCGTTGGATAATGAGAAACATATCGAATGGAAGATGACACACGTAATTTCGCAAGAGACAAACCCAAGTGGACTCTTTCCTGTACCATCGTTTCTCTTCTTCCTCCTTCGTCGCATGAAGTCTGCACTGCTTTTCGGTATGATCAAGGTTGTCACATCGTTCCTCGAGAGCAGACCGTGAAGAATTCAAATCGGCATCGTCGGTCGTCATAGAAATGACTCGAGAAAGTCCATCCAGCGCAGAGGAAAAACACGCCTTGTCGCCAAGAACGCGAAGACGAAAGAGCAGGCAGATTCATCTTTATGAAGCTGAAAGGCTGCTGGAGTGATAGCGGAGTTTAGTCCTGTCCTCAGCAGCTGAGGTTGTGCCAGTGGTGGGTTAGAACATGGTTGTCGAGAGGCAATAGCTCAAGACGTCGGATTTCAACGCGTCCGAGTCCACGAGCCACGGACGACAGGCCCTGGCGCGACGACCAACTTTCATCTCGAACCATCACGACCTTTGACAATCTCCTCCTCGAAACGTTCAAGGAAGTTGGATGCGGATATGCAGAAGGACATTATGATGCGGTGGATGGAATCGAGTCGGGTGGTGGTGTAAAAGGTCGCCGGTCATCCTCGTCGTCGATGAAAGCGAAAGGGTGTGTAAACCCAACCGCATCTCGCTCATGCAGCAAGAACTGATCGAACCACTTTGCTCTTAGATGATATCATCTCTGAGAAGACGTTCTTCATCTTCATCTACCCATATCGACGAGCATCGACGTCGGGCGCGTCGTTCCTCACATGTCGTCTTCAGCAAGGCCACGTTTGGAAGTCCATCGACGCTCCTACCCTCAACAAGACTTTCGTCGACGACCTTGGAAACTGCGAAGAGATTGCCGGACTCTCTTGAAGAATGAGAAACCCGCCATGATGACAGATGAAACACTCTCCGCCAACGCCGTCTTTCTTACGACGCCGCTTCTCCGTGGGCCAAGGCGTCGATGTCTTCGGGAACAGGGAGCGAAGAGGCGACCGAAGGACGATGAGGTAGAAGGTGGAGGGATAGCTCGGAGAAAGGAGGATGGTGAAGGAGAACGATTGGTTGCTTTGGCCAATGCAGTTGACGACGATGGAAGGACGTCCAGCTCGACGAGGTGCGTTAAAACGATCCTTTATACTGTCGACAGACCTCTCATTCGTCTCTTTCGACCTTTCTTTCGACATCAAGAGAGTCCAACGTTCAATTACCAACTTCATCCACCTCATCCACCTCCTTCCATCATCCATCTTTTAAGCCCAGCTCAACTAGCGCCAACGATCCGGCCCTTGACCTCCCTGCACTCAGACGCGGCTCGTTATACCTTCATCGACCGCTAGGAAAGACAAAATCAACAAATTTCGACGCATCACCACTCCTTCCCGCTTCTTGAACTTCATTACCAAACACTTCATCACCACACGTCGGATTTCCTTCACGTCTCGCGCCGGCGTCTGAACGAACGAACGAAAGGCAAGGCGGAGGGAAAGAGTCTGTGGAAGACGGGCGAACTTCTCCTTTTTCGAGACCACAATTCGTTGGACGAGACGAATAGAGATCCCATTTCTCCAGAACGTACGCTACTTCTCATTCGTTCGATACCTCTCTCTTATAGATGAAATCAGAATGTCGCGTAGGACGCATCTCTCGAATTGACCTTCACCGCCGCTTGAGTTGCGCGCGAAAGCAGTCTCCATCCAACCTGGACGAAAGTCGAGCGAACACTTAACCCATCATCAAATCCTGCTCACTCTTGGATGACGTCCGTCGTTCTTCGATACGCGCATTTCCTCGGAAGATTCCGTCGACTGCGAAGGCAAGTGCTCTTCGTCTGCAGTGCGATTTATATGGCCGATCTAATGCTGTCATGCGCTTACAGAGGCTGCCGAAAATCAAGAATTTCGCATTTCGTCGAAAGTCAAACCCGAGCATGAAAATATCCTCTCTCTGTGCTGGAGATTTTCGCCGAGAGGGCGATGGAATTACGGATTATCGTCTTTGGTTTCGGAACGGATGAAGAATCGCATGTTGGATGCCTTCACGAAGCCGTTTCTTCGAGGCAGCATCGAGAAATGTACCATCGTGCGTTTTTCGTCGCTTTTTTCACTGTGCACTTTACTGAAGCCATCCGCCCACAGCTGTGAGACATAGCGTCTGGGATCTATCATCTGCACTCGAAGAAAGTGATCCATGCTAATCTGAAAGCAGTAAGCTCTTCGCGTTTTATTATTCGGCTTCCGCCTCTAATCTATGCCCGATTTTATGAAAATGTTCTCATTTTCTCATGCGGCATTCATCTTCTCGCGGATTCCCTGCTTCTCGCTCGCGTCGTCGCAATCTCCCGCGTCGACGAAGAGGACTGTTCGCTGGATCGCTATTGAGCTCCCCCTCTGTCTTCGGCGACCAATCCTCCAAGTCCGGGTGTGCTCTTGGAGTAAACATTTACGTGCGTCAAGTGAAACATTTTGAGTGTAAAACGCTGACGTCGTCGAAAGAAATCGTTAACTTTGGACGTCCCGTATATCAAGCACAACGATGCTAATCTTCGTGGCGATCGTGAACGACTTGTGAGACCGCGCTCGCTCATGCTGGAAGAGACGATGCGAGTGTCTCCCAACCTCAGATTACATTATGGATCACCTTATAAACGAATCCTTACTCGTGAGCTCTTTAACGTTCCGTATTTCGCCTTGCTGACATACCCAAATTCTGCTGTTCTCGTAGGTCAAGCATGAGTTGCAGATAATGATGCATTCACGCAGCAGCACGTCGATATCATCGATAAAACGACTCTTGGTTGAGACTTCGCGATTCCTCTTATGCTCATTTGCTCGATGACTCCGTCGCAGTCGATTGACGGCCCTTAAGATATTCGGTTTCATTCAATCCATCGCTCCCAACAGTATTCCACGTTTTGGAAGGTAAGTCCTCACATATACTTTCGGAATTTATTCATCTTTCTGACGTTTCTCTCTAGTGATCGACTGCTAGCTTCGAGTTCGAGTTCGAGTTCGGAATAGTCAATAGCAGGTCCACCAAAATCTGGCTACAGACGCGACGCAGAAGGCAAATTCATGGGTGTTGAAGTTCGGGTAAGTATGCATTTCTATGCTCCGCTCATGACATATTGACAATGAACGATTAGTTTCGGACAATTCTTATACGGTCAATCCTCGCATGATTTTCACCGCGAAAAACGGTACGACCGAGAACGTCACGTCTAAATGTTTGGCCCACTTTGAACGAAATCAAAATCATTGCCAACCTCCTGGACGATTCCGCCACCGTAGTGCCTTGCACTGTTTTCGTTGGATGAGGCGGTGATTGTCGAGCCTCGCCCGCTAAAGCATGTGCGGTAGAAGATGTAAAGAATAACAGAGGCAATGAGGAATCAAGCATTTCCTGTGCCACGATGGAGATTTGTTCCGTTCGCTTCGGGCGTTGCGGACCAAGAAGCGTATACACGATGCGGACTATGAAAAGGTATTACGCCTGCTCGTTATCGCAGCCAAGTTATTGGTCAGTCTACGCATATGATGAGCCGCCAGTCCACACGAGCTCGACGAGCAGTCAAACCGGATTGATGATCATGAAAGATCATTTCGGAAATTCGACCCGATAGTCCATTTCCACAAGATACTGTAAGTTGAACTCGTGATGGACGGGGAATAGAGAGGGAGACCCCTGCAGATCAGAGATCTGTCAACGACATCGTTTTTGGTCTTCGACATCAACGATTCCGGACAGCATTTTAGTTATTCATGTGCGTGTCAACAGCACAGCTGCCATACTGCTTACCGTGTATTTACCTCGTGTTCCCATAGATTCGCTTATATAGCTCGATCTCATTCGCTCGGACGGACATCCCTCGTCGCCATCGAACCCTCATGTCTCTCTAGTCTCTCCTCACTCTGACCAATTTCCACATGGATAAACTATTGAATATTCTTGCGAGTCTTTCGCACCTCAGTCTAGAAGGTCAGATTGTGGAGAAGCAGTCGTTCGTTTCCGGTCTAGGAGGTTCGTGCGACGTCTACAAGGCATGGTCCACGAAGCATAACAAAAGAGTTGCGGTGAAGCAGATTCGGGCATTTTTGACGAAAGAGCCTTCTTTCGCAAAGGTACGTACGCATTATCAATCGATGAATTAACCATCGAACAAAGTCCTATGTTTTGACATATTCTTAGAAATTGGCGAGAGAGATCCGGATTTGGTCTGAGCTTGAGCACGAGAATGTTCTTCCACTTCTTGGATATTTCACCGAAGGGGACAAAGCGATGCCTTCGCTGGTGTCGGAGTGGATGAAAAGGGGCACGTTGTACGACTTCATGAAGTCATTTCCTCGTGGCGGTTTCGAGACATACATAATTGTGCGTCCTAAGAAGTGCTTCTCTTCCATCATGCTTATGACTTCATAATATTACATGGATTTAGCTCCGAGATATCGCATCGGGTCTAGCATACCTTCATTCGAAGCAGGTCATCCATGCTGATTTGAAAACGGTACGCTTCCTGATTCCCAGCTTCTATGCAGATTTCTCATCTTTATCGTTTAGGCAAACATTTTAATTTCTGCCACGAAAACACCTCTCCTCGCAGATTTCGGTCTTTCTCTGGCGCTGTCTCACTCGCGAAGCACGATGGGAACGACAACAACGTCGGCGAAGGGTACCGTTCGTTGGATGGCGATCGAGCTATTCCCCTCCATCTCTGGCGATGAACCTTTTAAACACGACGAGAAGTCTGATATGTGGGCTTTCGGGATGATCATCTACGTATGTCCTATTTATGTTCTCACAACTTCTCAGAGTGCCAATTTCAGACCTTAATGATAGGAACTGCTGAGCTGGGAATTCCCGTACGAAAACAAGCGTAATGACGCACTCGTAACCATTACAATTATGAACGGAGAGGTTCCTGAAAAGCCTGTTCCTCCAAGTGGACATGAACCATCTATCTTCGACCCGCTCTGGACGGTCGCTTCCTCATGCTGGGCACACCGCAATTCGCGTCCTACTGCGCGGGAAGTAACCAATTATATAACAAATGGCATTCTCGCTGGTTAGCTCTCATTTTCTATCAACATTAGATTCATATCTCAAGCTGTTTGCGAATTCCATTTCATAAAGCGAGGCTTAATCCGCGCTTCTATTTTACAGAAGTCTTGCATGGGAACCATCTCAATATGCACAAGTGCTGTGCTAAACTTCTCGAGAACGACTTCACCCTTGGATGCGAGCCGATGATCGCTTACGGTCCCATTCAATCAGTGTCTCTCACTTATACGCCGGTTTCGAGTAGGTGAGATTTCCGCACTTACATACAAATCTACGTCTTCCGGTGCATACTAAAATGTCCTCATTCAGAGAGCAGTTTCGAACTTTCCCCTTCGCATTTGAAGTTATCCAAAGTCGTTCCGATGGAGATTCGGGTCTAATCTTCCGCCAGTTCCTCATAGAAAATATTACGGATGCGAGTGAGTGGGTGTGGAAGTTCAAGTGCATATTGCAAAATTACTATCAATGACCTAATGATATTGAATTTATCGCTCCAGGATGATTTCTAAGATTATTGTGTCGGAGAAAAACAGTGAAACAAATGTTCATCGACTCAAAGCAGCAGAGGATCAACAGGGCGCCACAGATAACGCCTAGAAGAGGCCATGGCGCCGATAGCAAATATTGTACATTTTTGCTCGAAACCGGCGATCTCGCACTTCGCGCGTCTTTCATTCGGGACGAAAAACGGGACTTCGCCGCTCTTCCGGTTTACCAACCTCTTGCTGTGTGAATAAAGAGCGGAGGCTCGGCAAAAGCAACGTCCGGGGCTTCAAATTACTTATAAGTTATCAACAAATGCAAAACATGTAAATCGTCCGTGTTCGCTCCTTCATCAACAAGATTTCATCAACAAGATCTCCCCGGTATCTCATTCGGGATTTAATCCAAAAGAATACAAACTAGCACGATTTCGCTCGCATCGCTTTCTTGTGATCTACCTGAATCATGAGAGGACGTAAGTGCTAAATATAAATCTCAAGACTGCATGAATAATGACACGCCTCTCTCCAATCGTTCACATACGAGGGCGGCACATTCTCCGACGTTTGTCTTGTCCCGTATTCCGACGTCTCTTGTCGACGTACAGTCAAGGTTGTGGAACAACGTCAGCATGCATTCCAAGAGCTTATTCTATCAAGCATCCCTCTCTATAGTGGAGCAGAATTCAATATTGTTACTCAAGGTCCTCTATCATCTCTATCAACCACTCGCCGAGAGACGAAAATTCTGCGATCTGGTTGAAGAAATTCAACGTTTAACTCTTCAAAGTCTATTCGTTCCAGAGTTTGAGATTAGTCATGCTCTCCGAGAAGAAGGTGTACTCACTCGCCTTAAAAGCATTCGCCAACCTCTTTATCAAATATTTGCTGAAGGCAAAGAAGTACTCCGAATTGCCGAGCGAAGAATTTTGAGAATTTCGGTCAATTCCTCAGCTTATCAGAGGAATGCAAATCCCTTGATAAGTTGAAATGGTTTTCCATCGCAATAGAGTCTTTGAATATCGAAATATAGGCGTACCGCTGCTTGTCTGCTCGTAAATGTTGACATCAGAGGTGGAGATCGTCTCCTCATTCCTGTCGTAGGAGCTCGAGAAGAACCTGACGATGCGTTGTATTGCCACCTCGTGGAGAGCGCCCGTGGTAAAAATGGAGAAGAATTTTGACACGAATTCGGCGAATTTTACATCTTTCATATAAGAGTCACTGGTTACAGAACGAGAGTTTTACAAATTATCTCATAAGAATGCTGAATCTAGGATGAACCTAAATTGCTAACCTCGGAAGTTAATTCACAATTTGACGGATTATTGGTTGAAAAATCTCGTGAACGTTAGACAAAGGTGAATTTCGTGAAGATTCTGATTAGCTTACCGAGTTCCGAAGTGGGGTCTTGTGCAAGTGCGAAACGCAGTCCGGCAGCTGTGGGGCGATCCGTTGGATTTCGCTCCCAACAAGCCGTACACATCCTCCACATCGTATCGAAATGCTTGAATCGACGCTCGTTTGTGGGCTTCAACGGCAACTTTCCTTTAATGATCAGCGGGATCACCTGGAAGTCCGATTCGTACTGGTGGTACGGAAAGGTCCCACTCAGTAGCTCCTATGTCGTCGAAAGAGATTAATTAGCACAATGATATTCTCGACGCGAGGAACGCTCGAAATTTACATATATGACCATTCCGAACGCCCATACATCGGTCTCTTTTGTGTGCACTACTTGTTCGCCTCTGAACTCCCAGTCGAGGAGTTCGACAGCCATCCACCTCACCGCTCCGGTCGTCGCACGAGACGCGCAGCATTTCGCCGTCTGCAGCAGAGCGGCCGACAAGTCGGAATCCGCGATCAACGGCTTTCCGGAGGGCGAGATGAGGATGTTGTACTAAGAGATAGTTATGATGATGATGATAGAAAGATTTTAATGAGACGGACACCTTTGAGATTCGCGATAATGACGCCTTGAGCGTGAAGGTACTCCAGTCCTGACGCTATCTGACTTAACTAACGCATGGAGTCAGCCAAACCCAGACAAAAAAGTTTCTTAAATTTACCATATTCCACGTCTCGATGCCGCCTCGTGGAAACTTCATCATGTAGTCGTTTAGCGACATATACTCCATAGACTCGAAGACTAGTCCCAACGTCTTCTCTTCTTCACAGAAGAAGTATCCAAGGAGCGGAAGAACGCACTCATGCACGAGTTTCGCCCGGATGTCGATCTCATTTGCTAGGTTCTGAAAAATGGTTAATCGAGTCTACCCGGTGTTTTGAGGACGAATTGAAATCGTACCATTGCATCACGATCTCCGCGCATACACACCGGAATGCATCTTACGACGACCATCCGATCATGTTTGCTAGACCAAGCAGTGGAAATGATACTCGTCCCTCCATGCTGCTTCTTAATGCGTTGCTTGCGAATAATCTGTCCTTCCAGATTCAAGTGTGATAGCGTCAAAAATATGTTTGTAAGCGGTTCCATCGAGTTCAGCGCGACATTGCCTGGTGCGAGGCTGGGCAAGTCGAAATTCTCCTCAGGTATCGTCGCTGTAAGTTTACAAGTAATGAGCAATGGGATATCATGGCCCTTTAGTAAGACAAATTTTCACCGAAAGACGTAAGCTTTACCAGTTCCGTTGCAGTTGGTCGCGATGTGCGTTCTTTCCAGCATAGCTTGCAGAGATCCCATAGCTTCTGAAATAATTCAGCTTCGCAAAACTCCGAAGGTTTCACGGGAAGCTCTCCGTTTGCTATCGCGAACATGGCGACTACGTCGTTGACCTTCTCCGCGTAAGGTACTTTCCAAGTAAGCATTTCCTGAATAAATTTAGGGTCGCATCTTGAGATAATTTTGCAGCACGTACATATACCAGCATACCGTAAGCCCACACGTCCGTCGCAGTGTCGTGTTTATGAACAGCGAATTGAGGGTCGGATGAAATGATAAAGAACTCGCGCGCCATCCACCTCACCGTTCCGCGCATATTCGCAGTCGACGAGTTCATCGCGATGGAATTTTCGGTTGATTGGAATTGCTCCATCATCGTAGAAAGGCCGAAGTCAGTGAGCAAAGGTGTCTTGATCTCTGAGATTAGTACATTCGGCTATGAAAATCCATTACTTTAGATCGATTGGTTGACAAGAGTCACAAGACGATATTTACGCACAGTTTTGAGATCAGCGTGAACAACGCCACAGTCGTGTAGGTATGCGAGTCCCGAAGCGATCCCAAAGAGCTTTTGTATCATCAAGAGAGGCAAATCACGCGATTCGATCATCGTGCTCACCATTCTCTGAGTTTCCAAGCTACATCGCGGAAACGTCTTCATGTAATCCGTCATAGTTCCGTCTTCCATCCACTCGGATACAATGTTCGGCATCCTCTTGTCCCCTGCGGTGAAGAAACCGAGTAGAGGGAGTACGTTTTCGTGCTCGAGCGATGCCCAGACTTTGATCTCTGTCGCCAGCCTCTACGAATAGATAAGTATTGTGAGAAATTCCGCACCAAAGGCCACAGAATAATACCTTCGCAAAAGACGCATCTTCGCTTATGAACTCGCGAATCTGCTTCACGGCGACGAATTTCATGTGCTTGCTCGACCATGCTCGATAGACGTCGCTTGTACTTCCTATCTTCGTGACGTTGGCTTGTTTCAGGATCTGACCATCGAGATTCAGATGAGCGATTTCAAAGAGTATCTTTTCCAGTTGATCCATTGTGATCACATGTGTTCTTCGACGTCTTCCTGGTACGGATGGTCGGTTCGTGGTGGTGCAGCAGCTGGAAGATGCATCGATCAGCTTCGAACATGCTGAGCATCTCTGCGCCTCTTTTGGAAACCGTTTCGCACAATTCGGCATCACCCGACGGTACACGAATTGGCGTTTTTGACCTCGTTTCTCCTTTCTTCTCTCCATCATGTCCACGATGTTCATGTCTGTATTCGAATCAAATCGCATCTCTATCTATCTGAAACTAGCTCGTATCTGATATTTAATACTTTTGTCGTATCATCCATCAAAGTATGTACGGTCGTTTCTTTCATCGTCAACAGGCAAATTCTGACAATCGAATACAGCTTGTTACAACAGTTTTCCGTGCAAGCACAATGCAGCCCATGTGAAGAATCTCAACTCAATAGCTCATCGTTTTATCCCTCTTTTTCCTCAAATTTTCTTGGGAGTTTGGAATCTCTCTACTAATCATCACCCAATCGAGGTGATCATACTCAGCGCTCTTAGGAAGATCGCCCCTTCAAGAACGTATATATGGGCGTAGATCAGGAAAACCGATTGGCTTATTCGTCGCAACCAGTACAGCCTCGTATGCATATCATCACGATCACGATTTATCGTGTACATCAAATGATTTCGACCCGTAGATCACCAAGACAACCGCAAGGGTAACGGTAGATGCACTCGTCGGAGGCTCGCGTAAATTTAGGTAATTAGCTTACTGAAATATTTTCACGTATGATCATTGATCTTCCCATGTAAGCAGATGTCAATTTGTTGCCTCGGGTCGTCCGCCTTATGATAGAAAATCGTTCCAGAGTTGCGTCTGATGATCACGTAGCGACGGGTATGTCACCTCATATCTGCGAGAATAACAAAGCGTAATTGACAATGAATGTCCGCATTCCATGTTATACAGTCTCCTCCGTATGTCACAAATTTGTCAATCTTCCTTTTTTATATGATTCTCAACCTGAGCATTGCCCCTCAATCGTAAAGGACTCGTCGATTGAAGGCGTAAAGAAGTATGATGCGTGTATTCGGCTCTTTCGCGGCTGCTATTTGTTGAGATGGGCACGTAGGTTGTCAAGAGCGCACTACTTCTTCACACAGCTCTTGCGCAATGCTAGGTACTATAAGTACAAGCTACGTCGGGAGCTCGTATGAATTATCCCCCTTCAACGACTGTATACGTCGAGCTTCAAGTTCGCTAGTCGAAGGTCGTTCTTCTGCAAATGGATCCTCTGGAGAAGATCCTGTCTGGACTATCAAATCTAAACCTCGATGGAAAGATTGTCCGAAAGCAACCTCATGCTTCGAGCTTGGGAGGCTCGTGCGACGTCTACTCAGCATGGTCGAATAAGCACAACAAGAAGGTCGCCGTCAAGCAAATCCGCGCGTATCTGAGAAAAGACGCAGCTCTAGCTAAGGTGTGAATGGAGCTTAAATGGAGCTTTTGGATTTATTGACGATTGAGTACAGAAACTCGCGGCCGAGATCCGTATCTGGGCAAAACTCAAACACGAATTCATACTTCAACTTCTTGGATTCTTCGTTGAGGGAGAAAATATAATGCCAGCGCTGATATCGGAGTGGATGGAGAACGGCACATTACACGACATTATGAGGACGTTTCCTCGCGGAGGGATCAATACATTACTTATGGTGCGTTTGAACATCGAAGTTTCCGCTAACAATCTAATTCCTTTCGTAAGCTTCGGGATATCGCGTCAGGACTCTCGTACCTTCATAGTAATCTCGTAATACACGCTGACCTGAAAAGTGTTCGTAACTCGTTCTTTTATTTCGATATCTCACTAAAGGTCGTATATTTAGCAAAATATCTTGATTTCTGCAACGGGAAGGCCATTAATCGCTGACTTCGGCCTTTCGCTTGCGATTTCGCAGTCCCAAAGCACGCGAGATACGACTTCGTTATCCTCGAAGGGTACCGTCAGATGGATGGCACCCGAGCTCCTTCCTTCGCTATCCGCAGATGGTGCCGTTCCTGTGAAGCCAAACGAGAAAACTGATGTTTGGTCATTTGGTATGATCGCATATGTAAGAAATCATGACCAATTGATCGCGTATTCTTACGAACATTTGAAAAGGAATTATTGAGCTGGCAAGTGCCGTACAAAAATAAGAAGAGCGACTTCGAGGTCTTAATGGCGCTCGTAAATGGCGATTTACCCAGAAAACCAACTCCAGATGAAGACGGCGACCTATGCATGTTTGACTATCTGTGGGATATAGCTCGAACATGTTGGATCAAAGCCGACTCTCGCCCAACCTCCCATGGTCTTTGGAGCTGCCTATCGCTACATGCAATTGCCTTAAAACCCGGCCTTTCCGATGAAGATGCGGCGCGCCGAACGTTTGCGGATGCACGCCAGAAAATTCAATCGACGTCTTTTAATCTGGGCCTTGGTACGAGCTATCGCGATGTACAACACATCAACTCCTTTGGTTGCGGTCCCCGTGAAGGCCATGCTTGCCAGGCTATTATTTCCGGCGATCTCTTTATCTTCATCTGCGACCCTGCAAACCTCATAGGACCGATTTCCTCTGTCGAGCTGCGTTGTGCTGCGTTTCCCATACTGTAAGTACAATATACTGGGTTCTTACTTGTGCAGATGTTTCTTACATCCTTTTCTTATCTTCTCATAACTTTATTTTAAAATATAGCTTCGAATTTTGTCTCGATTCTGCAATAACAGACGGATACGATGCACCCAGAAATTTCTTCTCAGTCGCATCAATGGAAGAAGCGTTTGCGTGGACGTATAGAATAGAGTTCGTCATCTTCCATGTTCACCCTCGCAATTGCAATACTAACGATCTCTACCATTTACTCTAAGGACCTCCTTCAGTATTACTGTGGAACTATGCGTAGGATCGTCTCAGAAATCTTCTACCACCGCTAGCGAACAAAGACCCGGCGTCGCGTTAGAAGGAACGTCACAGTCGATAGACGCGCATCGCAGTACCTTATTTGGGCGAGCTACGGTCTTGTCTGACGAAATTCGGCACAAGTTCGGTGAAGTTTTTCTGAAAGGATCATAGAATAACTTTTTCACATATGACTAGAACATGTCTGGACTGGGGACTGAATTACAATTTTATAATCTTGTGTGGACACATACATACTGTTCTGCGCATTCAGGTGTCTTGGTGAAGACTCAAATTTTGATTGCTTGTACCAACTTTATCAAACAGCGTATAGCCTCTTCGCCTTCAACCAAACGCGCATCATTTTCTCGATTTTAAAATCTCCCGACTAAGAGTCGCTATTCGCGATTGTTATAAGTAAATAACGCATTTCAAAGTACAATCACTTTGGGGGAGATGGAGATGGGACGACGCGAGCATACAAATTCGTGAACAAAGGCGAACTCTGCCGGCATGACTTTTCTATGTCCTCTGCTCTTTTAAGGGGACCTAAGCCTTAAATTGGTCCTCCCGCATCCATATCCCTCCACACCGCTGTTGGCGGAGAGAGATCACGAATAGCCACAGGGAGAGCGCAGTCTCGACAAGATTTATTTTGGCGACCCAGGGTTTTGTCTAACGAAATTCGAGAAAAGGTCGGTAATATGTTTCTGAAGATGACGTGAAGACTATACATGTCCCACTACCGGTGTAATTACATTAGAATGTATGACAGTTCTTTCCTCCTCAAAATCGAGGTTTCCAAAGAAAAAATCAACGAGGATGAATCGGAGTTTTATTCGATACGGCTAGTTCCGAGGCGTGCTTTCTGGGCACGCAGCCTATCGCTCGTCCTTGCTTCCGCCCATCACCTTTGATTGTACATTCCCCATGCTTGCTTAATTCACGGCAAAAATATTGATCGACGTGAGCTCTCGCACTCTCACTCACGATACAGCGGGATCGTCTCGATCCGTGCTCATGTTGTTAGAGTCTTCAATCAAAACGAAGTTCGTTAGACGACGGCGAAGGTGAGTACTGGAGTTTATGCTGCTCTATCAAAGCCTCTCAACGATTGCAACGTGAATATTATGTGATTAAGCTCTAGCTTCACGCCTCGAGTCTCATCGTCGTCCTCAAGTCGAGATGAAATCCGATTTTGTTTGGTATTTCTGGGTCTGAGATCCTTATCTACGACGACTCATGTCTTCCCCTTCGCTCTCGTTTCATTCACGATATCAATTCTTTTCGATCTATTCTATAGCCCCTGATTGCTCAAATGGAGCGAAGCGAATCTTGAAGTCTGCTTGCTGACGCATACTAGGACCGCAACTAGTTCTGCCCTTATCGGGCGTCGAGCAAGCGTCTTCACGTATGCTTTACTTCAGTTGACACTTGAGAAGGTCAATCGAATGCATATTTGACTTTGCAATCAATAGATTGCATATGATCTTTTCCTTATATTCCTTCTAAATCCCACTATATTATCCAATCGCTATCCACCCATGTCATAACTTGCATCGTTCAAAGATCGGCTTCCTTCGTGCGAGATCGGACGTTTCGTCGGCTCCTAGCTGTAGACGACACACTGACTTCAAATTCCAGCTTTTCGGCGCAATCGCGTGGAGAGAACCACTTTACTTCCGGCGTGGAACCTCGTCTGGCTTTCATCCGTTTGGAATGGCCAGCATAATCTGAAGAGAGTATAAGAGCCTCGCGAGGCTCTGAGTTCCCTTTCACAAGTGTAATTCTTTCGTCTTTTACGGACTTATACGTACTAGATACTCCAAACTCCGTCGCAGTCTGCAGAAGAGATTCGCCATACAAGATGCTGCAGCGCCCCGGAATCTCTTGAAAATTCCGTCGAGGTTCTTTCATATAGTTGAAGCAACTTCTGAAGCACCGCCTTCCGGTGCTCGCTGCTTTTTGGATATCTAACGTGCGATATCCACCAGCGCTCTAGCTAGATCTTTTCGAAAACAAGCGGAGTACAGCTTCGAGCACCTCGCTCACACAGAATTGTCATTTGGGCTCGTGCTCTATATTATTTCCGCAGCGAGGAGTGCATCATTCGTGATGTATATAAGAACCAGTCGGTACGAGGCTCCAAACCGCATCAATCGCTCGCCAGGGGAAGTGTGAAAGCAGATGTGAGTGATAGAGTTGCCGAATTGCAAACATTTTCCAACAAATTTCGCCAAAACTATACTGGGCAGCAATAACTTCAATTATGAGCGAGTTCGAGAAAGGAGACGATACGCAAGCCGTCCTCGGTACGCACCTATCCATACGTCATTAATATCCGTATTGACGCCTTCGAGAAAGCGACTCTGCAAAGAATCGAATTGCTCCTGGAGCAAACGGTGAAGGTGAAGGACTCGGAAGACGCCAAAATATTGGAATTGGCCTCCGTGAACATCGTTTTCGTAAGTATTCCAAGATTCTAAACCAACGTGAATCAACTCACCAGCTCTCGTAAGTGCGTCTTCATCGCATCCATCGACGTCGCGCTCCTCGCATACCTCGAGACCGTCATCGCCGCCCGAGACGACCACACCCTCCAAACGAACGACATCGTCGCGATGACGTTCTGGTTCATCTCCATCGGCCTCTCCATCAACCTCGCGCAGACGTCCTTCCTCACTCAGAAAGTTGGCGTCCAGTCGAGAGCGGGCGACGACGCACTCCTCTGCAAATCCTCCCTCTATTTCTTCAAGAAACCCTGCTGCAAGTGGGCCGATCCCTGCGCGTCGCATCGACAAGAGCTAGGTATCCCACTCGACGAAGAGCTCGACCCGCGAACGAGGGAGCCGATGCCGCTTGGGACATTATACCTCCACCCCGAAGGTACGATCGGAGACAAATCGCGTCTCAGCTTCGAATCGCACCGCCTCATGCTTAGAGGCGGGGCGGAGAAGTCGTGGATAACGATCATGATATCCGTCTGGCTGCTCCTATTCGGCGTAGGCGTGCTGGTGGGCTCTGAGTTCCCAAGACCAGCAGCAGTCCTGTTCATCATAAGCGCGTTCCTCGCACCAAACTTGATCTCCGAGTCCGTCTTTCCGTATGTCGCGGTATTAGTGGATTGGATACTCCTCGCCGTAATCACCGTCATAAACTGGGGATGGGCGATGTTCGATTTGGTATCGAATAGAAGATCGAAGCCGCGATATACTGCTCCGAGCTTCAACCAACATGGGACTGTGTAGTGTCCTAGTATCCGTTGCGAGTGAGTTGCTGCAGTATCCTTTCAAAAGAAAGAATCCCACCTTATAACTTTGAAGGTCCTTGATGTCACCCTTACGCGAACAGCTATAGTAAAATATACCATTCGTGATATGCCCGATGTATCTTAGACTCAGCCTTAATGACGACACTTAATGGATTATGACTTACTTGAGCGCCATCTCTCCAGCAGAATATACTGAATTCGCAGGCGGGCAGTTTCGCATCCCAACGCATTTCTGAGATGAGCACTACTTTAAAGGCGAAGAAGAGTAGAGATAAAACTCCTATACATAGAAAATGCGACGCACTGTTCCTCCATCGTAGCTGGGATGAACTCTGAGCTTCACCGTGATGCTGCAAACCTTCTTGACGACAGACTAGAATAATGCGTTGTGATAAGCGCGAGATTTGATGCGTAAGGAAAAGGTACGAGACTCACGAGAGACGACGATGGTGCTGCGCAAAGGGAGACACCCGTTGAGAAGATGATGATGTATTCGTTCCTCTTATGATCATGCTCTTCGTACACTCAAAACGATGCAATCTAGAACGAGAAAGCGAGATTGAGACCTCTCCACGCCCCTCGTTGTTCGAGTTCTGCGTCTCCATGACAGAGAGCTCAGAATTTCATTCTTGCCGGCGCAAACCACAGAAGACGACGGACCATTCGTCTTTCAGATGAATGAGTAACCATGATCGAGATAGGGATCTCAGATGTACCTATATTAGGCGCCGCAGTTAATTCGAGGGCGCAACTATCGAAAGGAATTCCTCACAGCACGATGCTGCGTAATCAAACATGTGAGAAAAGGTGTTGAAGGAAAGAGAATTGCAACGTACTGAACTGTAGGCGTCACAACGCCAAGTGATCGGTAGGTCTCTTTCTCCTCTCTGAAAGGTGACGTGACAACGAGCGATCGATATTACGACTAAAAATAAGACAGTGAGCAAAAAGGATATATATCATCGAAGCAATCTCTTCACTAACCTATTTATTACTCAAGATTCTCTTTCCTCTCCACTGAATTTCGCCGACGCAAGGCGAGAAAAAGGAGTTCAAAACGCGGCACGTTTCGACGTCTCCCGCTGACGGCGAACAATTCGATGACGCACGCCTACTGTCGATGTCGGGTTTGCGTCTGTTGCGACAGTGCATTGTTGGATTGATTGATTGTCAATCGTCGTGTCGGTCGTGCTGGTACGAATGAATGATTGGAGAACCGAGTCTTCGTTTGTGAGGCTTTGATAAAGGAGAGTTGCGCCCGGGCGGTGGAGGCAGGTCGTAAGTTCGACTGTCGAGCAAACTTGAATGACTTGCAGATATTCGTTCGCTAGCACAGCAAAAGCGAATGTCATTGATTTATTTCTTCAACTTGATCCGCCTCGGCAAAAGAAAACTACGCTTTCAACACCGTAGAGCCAAACAATTAAGCGAGAGATGTCTATCCAGACGACCTCTTCACTCACCTACATCCCCACGAAGTCATCGCTCTTACCGAGTTCTGACCTCCGCCCCGACCGCTACGATGGGCGTCGATTCTCACCCGCTGCAATATCCACCCTTGAATTTCCGCAAAGGGTAGTAACTCTTTTGTCGGTTGATTGTCAACGTCTTTGCCTCAGGTTCGAAGGAGACGGTGCACCGATTCCAAGCTGATGATCCTTTCTGATTCGACTTCACGAAGAGACCACGATCTAATTTCCGCGAACCTGAGGCGACGAGGTGCAGCGACCCATTCATCGATGCGGTCGATTATTTCTAATTATCTGCTAAAGCCTTTCTCGCCAAATCGAGAAGGACGTCGTCGCGGCGATATGGACCGGAAGCTACTCCGGATAGAGAGTCCGAAAGATAGCTCTGCCCGTCGAGATCCGTTCGTTCGTTGAAGTACATCGCCAACTTCGTAGCCGGATAAGATGCTCGGATGTGGGCGCTCGCCAAACATCCATGACGATGCACGAAATGAACAATTTCTAACGAAAGATTGCTTGGGTTGAGTAAACCTGAAGGGACAAAGAGTAACCATACGTACGAGAACGCACCGTTCGAAACGTCCATGGCATCATGTCAAATATCTATCTCCATCCTCCCATTCGTCCCTCCGCTACACCTCCAGTTCGGACGAATCGCAGACTTGTATCGAAAGAGAAAGAAAATGGGGGGATGGGCTGATTCTTGATGAGATCATTATGATCTGTCGCGCGAATACAGTGAAGACTCAACTCGAAGGTGCCGTGCCGCAGACTGAGACTGCGACTTGGAGCGGGACTGCCATAGCGACGAGTCTGGGAGTGGAATCATTGAGATTTGCCTCCTCTGGGATACGTACGACCATGAGTGGGTCACGACGAGGGCATCCCGTCTTCATCCTCGCATCGCATCGCGATAGAACCCGCCATCTCTCGTCTCTGGTCTCTGAAAGAAAGAAAGACATACTCTCTTCACTCAAACCCCGCGACGACGACGACCTATACGCACTTCACGAATCATGCATCAAATTTCCGCTGTAACAACGTCGGAGCGGGCGCGTGATGGAGGAGACCTTCGTTCTCCCCGAACGCACACGAGCGTAAATAGTCTATTATTTAAGGAGATTACATGATTAGCTACGCAGATAGCGTGAGGAGTGCTGCAGCGCACCTCATGTCATTATCTCGCTTTCAAGTTCGTAAATCCCCACAATTAGTAGTCTCCGGCCCAGCTCATCTCTCTGTCGGCCTTACCATAAGCAAGCGTAGTGAGCGAGCAAGTTCTTCGTCATTTTGAAGTACGCGTACTTCTTGGACCATCAATCGTGGAAGGATGTGGTGGCCTTCGAAACAGTTGCTGATGATATAGGGATCGTAATACCAAATTCCTTCACAGAAAGATGGTCAGGAAGATGGTCGACTTGAACCAGCGATGAAAGCCGAGAGTATGACATCGCCTCTCGGGTAATTACGATGTTCGTCGTGCCGAAGACATCCTTGAAAAAGGGAGAGGAGGATCAAGGATCGAAGGTGCGCGGGGTGCGGAGAGAGGATCTCGAGCAAGTGAGGAGATACGCCCGTCCGACCTTGATGATATGCAGCGGATGCCATGACGAAAGTTCAAGTGCAATGCGTTATCTCGGAGAAATGGAGCCGGAACCCCGACGAAGAAGAGAACGCATAGCGCTCGCGTTCCGACAAAGAGAAGAAGAAAGCCTTCTGGAGAAGTGAGATATGATGCTCGACGGCATCTGATCCTGTCGTCCACTCGACTCGAGGTACAATTTGCGAGGATGGGTGCGAAGGGCGGGACGGACGTATGGAGCAGATAACGACGGCCCGGGGAGAAAATGAATGACGAAAGACATGATGAAAAGGCTAGCTAGCTAGCTAGCTCTGCGACCGCGTCCGTCGTCCGAGTCGAGGTATTGAAAGGGTAAGGTGGGAAGGGTGTTAGAGTCTATGGGGGATGGAGAATTTTCGAGCGACGACGGAGAAGTGGAAGTGGAAGAAGGCGAGGCGAGAAATGGGATGGGGCGCGGGAGGAGGAAGTAGGAAGTGTGAAGTGTGAAGGTGGAGCAGAGGATGAAGGTGGAGAACATTAATGCGAGAGGAGAGGAGAGGAGAGGGGAAGAGAAGAGAAGAGAGTATGAAAGCTGAAAGAAAGACGTGGGGAAGGGGGAAGGGGGAAGGACGCGTGGAATGAGATGAAGACTCACGGAAGTCCAACACAGTCACTGGTTCTGTCAACACCCATATCTCGAGCCGACGAGTCCCATCCGCTTGAAATTTCCCGTCCGACGTCCAACGACGAGAATGAGGAGGCTTCGGAAGTGCACCCAAGGCCTGGCCTGATTTGAGAGGGAGTTGTCGGTCGTTGTCGTCATCGTCGATAACGGAGGATACTGGATAGGTCGAGCGAGGTCGAGGACCCCTCGCAGGCTCGCAATCTGGAAGAATGAAGCGCCCTATCTCCCTCTCCGTCCAGGTGAAAGCGATGGGACGTTGACGATGCAGCTCTTCGAGATCGTGATGAACGACGAAGAGCTGAAGACCTAGAGAAGCAGACGTTAGAGCTCAAACTGAACTGCGATGATGATCTGATTGAGACGACGCACCTTAGGTCTGGAGTCTGCTATCCGTATCCGCTTCCAACGTCATCGTCATCAACGGCAACTATCTCCTGAGTGACTTCGAGCAGATAGGGCGTTTGATTCAAGGCGTCTAGAGCTTCAACGTCGAAGCAAGAATGCTTGCTATCCGTGTCCCGTCCGACGTCCAAGAACGAGAAGAAACGGAGGTTGATGGTCCATACGCGACGAGAGGTACCTCGTGAGTCCATGGACGATAGGCTCATAGAGAGAGGAGGAATTCACCCAGACACTGAGAGATGGGGCGTCCATGATGAGCGTGAACGACGTTGAATTGCAGGACGGAGACTGGGAGACGTGGAGGACGATCAAGAGCAGCTCCCGATATGGTCCGACGTATTCCGAATCCGGCCGGATGTCCACGAACCGTCCTTCCCTCTCCTCCTCCTCTTGCTCGTTGTCATCGGGCCTCCTCGTCCTTGCTCATCAATAACATTAATATTCCGACTCTCCTCCTTGCAACCACCATTCCGATTACGAATGCTGACTCGAATTGCTGTCGTCGTGAGCGTTCGTCTACGTGATTGGAGGAAGGCGTGAGGACGGAAGATGCGGTGGACAGCGTATGAAGGGAAGGAAAGGAAAGGGAAGGGACGAGTTAGGCAGATGGTGGACGACAGACGACGGATGGGACAAGGTGCGCAACGCATTCTCGAATCTCGAGCCAGGTGCCTTGAAATGAATACATCAATATCTATACTCACAGAAAGGATAACAGCCGTCAACGCCTCGTCTCGACGTCTGGGAGCAACGAGCAACGAGCATCGAGCTTCGCCGACAAAAGCCAAAGCCTCGAAAGTCGAATGGAATGACATCGACAAGCGTACGTAGTACTCTTCTCATGCTTAGACCCGCGTAGGACGATTCATTCATTCGACACCTATGGGCCTATGGCGATTCGCTGGACGTCTTCCGCGGAGGAGGAGGTTTACTCAGACTCAGACATGTTGACACGAATCAGGAATCTTGGGACGCACACCGTTTGGCTCCGTGACTCGCGAGTCCGTGGTTGAAGCCTCGAAGGCGCGTACGCCGGCGCGCGTGAGGGTGGAAGGAAGATGCGGGGCGTTAAGGTCGTGCGTCGTGCGTGAAGGAGATGGCGGGTTAGGGTTGGGCCCGAGGTCGAGATGAATGAGATGAGATAAGCGCCGGTAGACGAACTGGTGTCAGGACAACTGGTGCGTTCTCAAACCTCTCGCTGTCGATCGAAGCCTCTCATAGAGATCATCGCAGGCTGCATCCTGCAGACTCTGAGCTCCCTCTCCTTCTTCCACTCGCTCTCGCTGCCGGCGAACAAATCCTTCAACTTCCTTACGTCGCTACGGTTACGGTTCCTCGATAATTTCATCCGCTGACTTCGATTCTCCTCCTCCGAATCACCACTCCTCCTAATCTCCTCCTCCTCTGGCAGAGCATCCTCTCCCCATCAAACTCTGCGCTTCCGCATCCTCATTGCTTTCGACGACAACCGTAACGCCATCACCTCCAGTCCACCTTGCCCTCCATCCACTCGCTCTCGGCGAACTCTAACCCTTCAACGTCCTCACGCCGTCACGGTTCCTCGCCTCGATGACCGACCGTCCATCTTCATCCTATCAGGTCTCGTCACTCTCAGACTCCGCACCTGGCATTCCTTTCGGGTCTCCTCCGCGTCACGTCAGTAATCCGCATTGCTGTTGTCATTCGTGAGAGAGAGAAAGAGAGCAGAGAACGACCGGTTACATTTCGATACAGGATTCGCGATTCGTGATTAGTGATTCGTGATTCGTGAGCGCTCAACTGCTGGCACCTTCTCCGTGCCTGAAGGCGGGAGGGTGGGAAAATCCGAAGATGTGATGGTGGTGGACGGACGGCTGCACGCTATGAAGGAGATGCAGGATTGGCGGGATAGCACGCCGCGGCTGGTTGGGATTCTGGGGATGGATGAGCTTCGGCGGTGCACGACGGCAGCGACCGGGAGCAATCGCGATGCGTGGCGCGAGGCATGAGGCATGAGGGGCAGTCTGAGGTGCGTAACGCGTTCTTCTCAAATCTCGAACCCCGACGCGTTCGTACGTACGACGTACGCGTATGAGCTGAACACTCTTTCCCTTTCTCGCATAGAACGAAACAGGATAGGCTGTAAATACTCGACAAGGGAATTGAGGAAACCACTGGCGTCGACCCATACGAATGTCATCGCTGCAAACCGCCGCGATCTCTCTCTCCTCCTCCCCTCCCCTCCTCCGAATCTCACCGATTTCGTGGGATTCGTAGAATTCGTCGATCGACGAACGTACGCGCCCGCCCAACCTGTCTCATCCCGTATCGAAAGCATCGCAGATCGCGGGACGCCATCGGAGTCTTCATGCGCTGGCTCGGAGTCTCCGAGTCTCCGGGAGGGGAGATTGCAACTCAACTCGAAATCGTCTATAGTCATCGAAGCTTCGGTAGCTTCAAAGCCTGGAATAGACGAAACAGAAAAACGTACTGGCGGCGGCGTATCCTTGGATTGACCAATGCCAAACATCGGTAAGTGCTAGTGATAAGAGGTCTTTGGGATGCTGGGAGGGACGTCTGATAGACTCATTCTTTCGCAGACTCGCAGTCGTGCTCCGCATCGGCTCTCGTCATCATTCTAAAATTTATATCGACTTAGATTCGACTAGGAAGATTACACTTTCAAGTTTCGAGTCTCTTTGAAGCGCCGATCCTAGTGTTGAAGTTTCGCTGGTTCTGTGGTTGGACGTAGACATGGACGTCGCGAGGTGGAGAGGTGGGCGTATCGAGGTGGAGAGGTGGAGAAAGCGGTGAAGGATAACGATTACGGTTGGTGGAAAGCATGGAGGGAATGACGACCCAGGGCTTAGGGTTCAACTTCAACTTCGGTTTCGACTTCTGATTCTACTTCGACGGTGTACGCGTCCGGTTCACGGTGTACGATGTGGTGTGTTCGTTCTCAAATCATCGTTGATCTCTCCCTGAATCTTGGTCAAGGAATGATCATACATCGCAGGCTGTTTCTGCTTCTGCTTCTACGCGATTTGGGAGCTGGGATTGGAATTGGGAGACGCGGGATTGGGAGAGATGGGATTGGGACGCAGGATTGGGAGACGCTGGGTCGTCGTCATGGCAGGCGTCGACGTTTGCGGTGGCTGGCATCATCTTCATCTTCAAGACTTAGTCTCGATCGGCGTTCATTTGACTCGTCTCGGCATTCCCTCCCTCGACTTGACGTTTCTTGCGGTTGATTGACGAGTGTCGGAGCGTGCGTCACGTTCAGAGTCGGATACATCCTCAGGCTCGTCTTCGTCATGTCGAAGCGCGGCCTGGGACACGTCATTGAAGAGAGGCTACGACATCGGCGATGGACGTCGTTCGATGATTGATGAACGTGAAGAGAGGAGAGGAGAAGAGAGGAGAGAAGAAAAGAAGAGAGGGTATTGCAATAATGATCGGTGTTCTCAACCATTCAGCTCTTCAAATCTTCGTACCCGCGTCGGGAGGATGCGGTCGTGCTCTGCTCTACAACATCTTCAGGTCGTTGTCGACGTCATTGTCGTCATTGCGTCGATAGGTCTGGATCAAGGATCAAGACTCGAAGTCCGTACAATCTCCAATTTCGTACAAGTTTCAGACGGTGCGATTCAGCGATTGGAGGCGTACGTACGCGTAGAGGCGAGATACGAATTAGGAGATACACGGAAGGATGGTATGGAATTGCTGGCTGGATTCGAGTTTCACGCCAAATGAGACGTCGAGTGGGCGGGAGGAGGTTTACATTCACGCATGGAGAGGTGCGTTGCCGAGCAATTCATCGTTAGCATTAGAAGTAATTCAAAGACTCCTTTATAGGCTCCAAATATCTTACAGGAGGACATCGTACCATGCAGCATCGATGTTGCTGATATCGACACATCCTCGACGAGCGTCCACCAACAACGACAATTTTAGCAGGTTACGAAGCTCACGAAGAGTAATTGGCTCGCGTGATTCTTCTCTCGTGGACGTCGACTCCTCATCTTTACGTCGCTTCACCTCGGCGTTGGAGAATGTTATGGCCAGCGTGTAGTAAGCCTCGGCGACATTCAATTAGCAATTTAAGAGTCGTTTTTCAAAGCTCTTAGTCAGACGGTTTTCAGGACGGTGAAAATGAGAGGCGGACATTCTAACTATATAATTTTGGCTTCGATATACATGTATGCGATGTTTGCAAATCTTCGAGCCATGTGAAATTTTCAAGGCGACGAGGGGAAAATATTGCCTACTTTCCAACGAATTTCGTCTGAGAACGCTCTTGCCTTCTTGAATAATAAATAACGATTCCCGTCCTTTGACGGCTGCGCTCTCTTTCGCCCCACCCGTGGCTCTTCTCCAGGAGAAGAAGGGAGTGATAATCTTAAAGATGGGATATGAGGTTGGGTTTTCGCGACATTGAATTGCACGGTGATTCCGATCGTGGACCTTGAAATCGATTAGAGGTTTGTCAGAAACGCAGGTCTAAAGGAGGTTGTATTGAAATACAAACTCCATGGTCTTCACCCACGCGGAAGCTTCTTCCATTGATTCGACTGAGAAATAATTCTTCGAAACTTCGTAGCCGCGAGTTATTCCGGAATCGAGACAGAATTCGAATCTGGATACCCAAGGAAACCTAAGACAGCAAGCTTGAAGTTAGAGAATTCATTTCCAGATAAGTAGAAAAATATCGATCACTTTGTTGGATTCGCGATGTATGCCAATTCGACCTTCGATATTGGACCTATGAGATTGGCTGGATGGCATATGAAAGTAGCGATGTCTACGGCAATTTTAATCTGGCAATCATGGCCTTCGCGAGGTCTGCGACCGAAAGAATCGAGATGTCGGACATTATGATACCGTTCCGGTTCAAGCTTGGAACTTGATGTCTGAGATTCCTGAAGAATCCCTTTTAAAGCTCGATTTGCAGCGTCTTCGTCACAAAGGCCGGTATTGTGAGCAAATGCTTTGAGCCATAGAGAGCCCCAGAGCTTATGTGCGGTTGGACGAGAAGCGCATCTATCCCAACAAGATCGAGCTACGTCCCAGAGAGTATCGAACGTGACACGATCGCCGTCTTTGTCAGGATTTGGCTTCTTTGGAAGTTCGCCATTCACGATAGCCATTAGGACCTGGACGTCGTTCGACTTTTCTTTGTACGGCACCTGCCAGCTGAGTAATTCCTTTTTGCGGAGTTTCGATAATTAGAAAACTGGAGTGATAATTTATTGGCAATTTCGTACGTATATGACCATCCCAAAGGACCAGACATCGGTTTTCTTATTTGGCTTCACCGGAATGGCTCCGTCCACAGATGTCGAAGGAAGTAACTCGATCGCCATCCATCTAACGGTACCCTTCGTAGATGCCGAAGTGGTACCCATCGTGCTTTGCGACTGCGATATCGCCAGCGAAAGGCCGAAGTCAGCGATTAATGGGCTTCCCGTTGCAGAAATCAAGATATTTTGCTAAGGATACGACGTTAAGTGAGATATGGAAACAAGAGAACGAGTCACGCACACTTTTCAGGTCCGCGTGGATTACATGATTACTGTGAAGATAGGATAGCCCTGATGCGATGTCTCGAAGCTAATGAAAAGAAATAAACCCACCAGAACGCCACTTCGAGGTTCGAACGCCACGCACCATAAGTAAAGTATTGATTCCTCCGCGAGGAAACGTCCTCATAATGTCGTGTAATGTGCCTCTCTCCATCCACTCCGATATCAACGCGGGCATCATGTTTTCTCCCTCGACGAAGAATCCGAGAAGTGGAAGAACAAACTCATGGTTGAGTTTAGCCCAGATACGGATTTCGGCTGCGAGTTTCTGTTCGCAATCGTCAGTATTCTATTGAAGAGCTCGATCGCAGCTTCATTCGAACCTTGGCAAGAGATCTGTCTTTCCTCAGATACGCGCGGATTTGCTTGACGGCGACCTTCTTATGGTGTTTCTTCGACCATGCTGAGTAGACGTCGCACGAGCCTCCCAAGCCTGACGCGTGTGGTTGCTTTCGAACGATCTTCCCATCGAGATTTAGATTTGATAGTCCAGAGAGGATCTTCTCCAGAGGATCCATTTGCAGAGTGTCATGCGAGACGAAGGAAGGAATGACCTTCGACTAGCGAACTTGAAACTCGACGTAGACGGTCGTTGGAAGGGGGACAATTCAGATGAGGTCCAGACGTGGCTTGTATTTATGGTTAGTATCGCTGCGCAATAGCTATACGCCGAAGCTGTGAATCCTGACAGTCCGTGTGTCCATCTCATGATCAACAGCGGTCCGGATACGCACATCATTGCTTCTGTAACCGCCCTTCCGTCGATGAGTACTTCGTGATCGAAAAGAGTAGGGCTGGATGTCTTATTCGAAAGGTAGATCGTCACGTAACCTTAATTTTCAGAGCAAAGATTTGGCGTGAAGAACAGATATTCATCGTCAGTCAGAAATAAATACGGCGAAGTGAAGTTACGTACGGTAACATTTCCATCGTCACTCTCTCTCATGCTATATCTTGGTTCTTGATCATCAGTTGTCCATTTACTCCCGAACAGACGCGACTTTGGAAATGCATTCTATATTTGTCGGATAATGCGATCCGACGTGGCGACACCTGCGCGTATAGCAAGTCTAGTGATAACAGTATATTTGTTCTCATGCAAGTAATAATAGCAAGTTCTCACCAAGAATCTAGGCGAACCCCTCGACGAGGTGCTCGCGACTGTCGGTGCCGCGCAGTTCTCGCGATTCTCCTGACGTATGGCGTATAGGGGAAGAGAGGGGGAGAGGGGCGCATCGTGGTTGGTATTCGTCTGAAGTCGGAAGTCCGAAGAAGGGTGCTCAAGGCTAAAGCTTCGAAGAACTGAGCAACGGCAAATAAGAAATAGAAATATCACAAGACTCACGTCGGCGACAGCGCCTCCCCTCCCCTTCACAAAATCGGAGATTTTGGATGGCATGCTTCGAGAAAATGGACTCCGTCTTCGTTGTCGTCGTCATTTTATTGCGGGAAATGTTTAAAAAATGAAGCTCCGTCCGTCTGTAAAAGATGATTAGAATCATGAGTTTCACGGAAGGGAGATGAAACGCACACTATTGCGCCGATCCTTCGTCCTTCGATGAGATTTCCGTCTCCGCATCTTGCTTTGGGATCCGGATCGTCGTCCCTCGCAGTTGTCATCGATCGTTCGTTCATGAGTTTGAAACGAGAGGATTGACTGCACGGGGGAGCTTGATGAACATTCGATTAGGTGGCCTGGTACTAGGGTTAGGGTTACCGCAGTTAGCAAGCCATGTTCGTACTTCGTTGCTCTATCTCATACCTTGTAGAGCCCACAGCGATGCTGGGACTCTCAACCCCAGAGCACCCCGACCCTCTCCAACATCCGATTGGCCAGATCTGCTTCACGAGTTTCCGAGTTTGTGTATGTATCTGCTGTAGAATGGAGAAGGATGTAAGAATCGAGGAAGGAAGATGAAGCGAGAGTAAAGTATGAAGGAGACGGGGAGAGATGAGGAGAGGGAGAGGAAGGAGAGGGCAAAGAAGGACGGAACCGAAGCGGAAACGGAAGCGTGAAGAAAGAGACGCACACGTGGATTGGATTTGCGAGACGTACGGCTCTCAGAGCTCGCGAGTCAACCTTGCTATCCGTCGGATGACCAGAATGCGTCGTCGTCGGCTACAGATCAGCGAGGAGCGCTGGCATCCAGACGATTAGCAAATTGAACTCCGTGATGCGTAGGGGTAGAGGACACGGTGTCTGAGACGACTCGGAGTTGACGACTTGACGTCTGTAGAAGGTTGTAAGAATCTTTGAATGAATGGAGAGGTTTCGAGCGATGGAGAAGTGAGTGGAGGCTAATTGAGAAAATGGGGTATGGGAGTAGGATGTATGAAGCTGGAGAAGAGGATAGAGGATGGGAGGGGAAGGGAGGGGAGAAGGAGGACGCGTGGAAGGAGAAGGAGACTGGCACTCACGGGAGGTTGCCGCACGGATATTGTTGACACGATGCCTGGTCGAGCGACGAGTTCCAATAGCTTGAACGTCGTACGACGTCTGATGAAGAGCATGGAGGGAAGAGTGCTCTATGCCTGATTCGATTTGAGAGAGTGTCGTCGTCGTTGATAGAGGATGATTTGCTCGAGGATCCGTTGCAGACTCGCAGGATGGAATGAAGCGCCCTCTCCTTCGCCATCCAGGGACCCGCGGCATAGCTCTTCGACGTCACATCGGACGAGAAAGAACTAGAGGACTGGACGTTAGAGCTCGAACCGAACTGTGATGATGATTTGAATGCGACTCACCAGAAGTCTGGAGTCTGCCATCCATCATCCGCGTTCAACGCCATCGCCATCATCGTCTACGCCAACCATCTCCGGAGTGACTTCGAACAGAAGAGCAGACGATTTATGGCGATGCTTGAGTCTTTGACGAGGTTGTTACTGTCTCGAGCTTTCAACGATGCAACGTTGGTCCTGTAGAAGCAAGAATGCTATCAGCGTCCGACGAGTCCAGCGTCCATTCACGAGAGCCTGGAACGTACGCGACGAGAGGTACTTATCTCGTGAGGCCGTCTATGAAGGAGAATGAGTGAATGTCGTTGAAGGACGAAGGACGACGAACAGCGAACGACGAACGAAGATCATGGACAGCTCCCGATATGGACCGACGCCTTCCGAATATAGCCGGAAGTCCACGAGCGTCCTTTCCTTTTCTCTCTTGCTCGTCGTTCTCTCTTGCTCGTCATTACGATCCTCTTCCTTGCAACCACCATTTTGGATGGTTCTATGCTTTTCCAAACTGCTGTCTGTCGTCGAGAGCGTTTGGCTCTGTGATTGGAGGTGTGAGGGCGTAATCATCGGAGGATGCGTTGGACAGTGTATGAAGGGAAGGAAAGGAAAGGCGACGCAGGCGGTAGACGACGGATGGGACAAGGTGCGTAACCAGTTGCCTTGAACTGATAACAAGTACTCACAAAAGCAGCGAGCATCCACTCGATGTCTGCGAGCGGCGAGCTTCGCCTCGAAAGCCGAAAGGGAAGCATCGACACAATGACGCACGCGCTCTCTTGATGCTTCAACCCGCGGAGGAATCTGCTTCCTTCACTGACCAGCTATGGCTATGGTTATTCGCCGGAAGTAAAAATGCAGCGTCGACGCATTGACTCATGATTGAGTCTTCTCATAGAGATCATCGCAGGCTCTGAGTCAGACTCTCGAGTGGACCTTGGATGACGTCACGTCCGAGCTTCGAGCTCCCTCTCCTTCTTCCACTCCTCGCTGCCGGTGCCGGCGAAGAAATCCTTCAGCACCCTCTCCTCTCATTCCTCGCTGACTCACTGGCTTTGCTTCGATTCCGCCGGCGGCACTCCACTCCTCCAGATCTCCTCCTCCTCCACTGGCACAAGCACTCTCTCCGCCTCCACCACCGCCTCTGCGCATTCGCATCCCCATTCCACCGACAGCCATCACAACATCACCTCCGAGTTACACCCATCCATCCACTCGCTGACGACAAATCCCTGAACGTGCTTGCAGTTCCTCGTCGACCGTCCATCCGTCCATCCGTCCATCCGTCCATCCGTCCATCCATCCAATGATCCATCTTCATCTTCATCCCGTCAGGACTCAGGACTCGGCAACACGCCATGGTCACCTTCTCACCCCACTCATCCCTCGCTGGGTCCGAGTCTCCTTTCTGTAGCGTCGATGTGTTCATCAATTCATGGCAATCAACTGACTCGAGACTCGAGAACGTGTTGCGCACCTTCGGATGCATCTCACATTGCAATGTTAATCTGTCCCGTCCGTCGTCCCTTTCCTTTCCTTCGTTACTGTCCAATGTCCACCGCATCCTCCGCTTCTTCCGCCCTCCCGCCCTAACGCCTTCCTCCAATCACCAATCACAATCACGGATCTTCTCGCTCACGACGTCAACAGCGATAATGTTGATGATGCGGATTCCTATTCGGAGTGGTGGTTGTGGTTGCAAGGAGGAGAGTTAGAGTCGTAATGACATTCAAGGAGGTGGATGAGAGGACGACGAGCAAGAGGAGGAGAGGAGAGGAAAGGACGAGAAGAGTGGACATCGGCCGTACTATTCGGATTCGGAAGGCGTCGGTCCATATAGGGAGCTGCTCTTGACCGTCGTTCGTCGTTCGTCGTTCGTCGTTCGTCGTCGTTCACCACGACGTTGTCTCAACAGCATTCGCGCTTTCTGTACACTCCTTCATTGTCGGCCTCACGCCTCCGGCAACTCTCCCCTCAAGGGCCTCCCTTTCCCAGTCGTCTCTCTCGGTTCGACAATGATCGAGCTCCAACTGAATCAATCTCGTCACGAACGAACGTCGGACTCGTCGGACGGCGTAAGAGCAGTCTTCCTCACGCCCGATCGTTGGAGCTCTGGACGCTCGAGACGCGAGTTGAACCTCGTCAGAAACAGCCTTGAATCGAACGCCGTATCTGCTCGAAGCTAGCTTCGTCAACATTGATGATGACGATGGACACGGATAGCAGACTCCGGAGTCCGCACCTCTGGTGCGTCATCGAGCAATCGAATCATCATTACAGTTCCGTTCGAGCTCTAACGTCACGTACTTATCTAGGTCTTCAGCTCTTCCTCGTCGATCACGACCTCGCGGATCTCCGTTGTCCCCATACCATCGCTTTCACCTGGATGGAGAGTGTGTGTGACGAATCCTCCACCTCGTCACCCATGCTCGCACGACCTATCCTCCTCAATCGACGACGACGGCGGCGGCAACTCCCTCTGACTCCCTCTCAAATACCGCCAGGCCTAGGGAGCACTTCCGAAGTCTCCTCATTCTCGTCGTTGGACTTCGACGCTGAACGTTCAAGATGCTGAGACTCATCGCTTGACCTGGTGCCGCGTTGACTGCGTATTGACCGTGAGTCTCGTCGTCCCCTTCCCCACATCTTTCATCCTCTCCTTCCCCTCGTCTTTCTACTTTCATCCCCTCCCATCTTCATACGTCCTCCTCCCCATCCTCTCCTCTCCTCTCCTTGCCCATTCTCTGCTTAATACGTTCGCGCCCTTCGCCCGCTTCTCAGTCGCTCGAAACCTCTACAACGATTCAAAGATTCTAACATCCTTGCCTTCTGCAGAATCTAACAACATCAACTCCGAGTCGTCACCAACGCCTTCCTATCTACCTCGACTCGGACGCGTCGCGGATGTACTCAGTTCATCGTCTGACCGACGCCAATCTCACCTCGATCTCCATACTTAATTTCCGTGAGTCTTTTGCTCGTCTCCTTCCTCTGCGCACCTCTGTCCTCGGTGCAGCATACTAGTATCCTCTCGTCACAAAACAAACTCGCCGCCCGTCGACGACGATGACGACGACAGCGGGAGTTGGAGGAGTTCGAGTTCGAGTTCGAGGAGTTTTAGGAGTTGGAGATGGAGGATTTGGGAGGAAGATCGATGCTGCCACCTCTGTGAGTCTCGTAGCATCGCATATTCTTCCTTCTTCCTTCTGTTTCTTATTTGTCGTTTTTCGTTTCGTAGTTCAAGTTTGTCGAAGCTTCCCTCCCCTATACGTCAGGAGCGGAGAATCGCGCGGCGCCGTTCGAACGCAACTCGATTTCTCTTTCTCATCATCGGATGTCGTCGTCGAAAAGTATAATCGGATCACAGCTTCGCGAGTGACGGAGCGACGGAGCGAAACTCGGAGAGGAAGTGGATGCCATAAGCTATTCGTCGTTGCCTCGCAACCTTGTCAAAGACTCAAGCCAAATCGTGGCTCGCTCGCTGTTTCTTCGATGGGGTTAGGGATGTGGATGTAGTGGTTGGTGTTGGACACGGATAGCAGACTCCGGACCTCTGGTGCGTCGCATTCGAATGATCATCGCATCTCGGTTTTAGCTCTAACGTTTTCGTTGTTTAGTTCTTTGGCGTCGAGGGCCGCCTCGACGGTGAAAACAACTCCCTCTCAAAACACCCCAGGGCACTCTTCTCTTTACCCGGACGACGACGTTCACGATTCAAGAAGCCGGGACTCATCGCTTGACCAGGCGCCGCGTCGACAGTGACCGTGCGTTTCCCTCCCGTGAGTCTTCGTCTCCCTCTCCTTCCCCGCGTCTGTCTGTTTTCATCCTCTCCTCTCCCGTCCTCTGCTCTCCACGTTTACGCCCTCTGCTCTCTACGTTTACGCCCTCCGTGACCTTCTCCTCTTAAAGACTCTAACACCCTTCCCTTCTATCGAATCTACAGACTTCAACTCGTCACATACACCATATCCTCTGCTTCGACGCGCCGCGGAGATGCTGACCAACAACGACGACGAAACAACGAATCAGAGCTCCGCCCTGGGTACGAGCGCACGCTCAGCTCATTGGATATCCGACTGATGACGGTCTCATGTCGATCGATCCATGCGTCATGAAGTGCTGATCGGATGCAAGTAGCTCTCAGCCACGCGCCGCATACCCTCTCGTCACAAACTCGCCGCCCAACAACAACTGGGACAATATTAATGCGATCCCAGGGTACGGTCATCTCATCTCTCATCCCAAGACTAGCTATCGCGTCCAAGTCACTCGTCACTCTCATCGTTAGTTACCATCCTCCTTCCCATCGCCCACCAACCAGTCTTCGGTTACTGTGAGCCTCATCCGAGCCCTTCTTCTCGTGAAACTCTCTCATGATTTCTAATCATCATCCCTCTTTCGCAGACGAAACAAAGATGCTCTTACATCATCTCGAATTCATGGGCGAGGACATTGACGACAGCAGCAGCAATCTCGGAGCATGCCAATCAATATCCCGATTCGAGGCAGGCGCGAGGATCGATCGCTGCCACCTCTGTGAGTCGTATATTACTGCATCTTCTTCCTTACGTTTCTTATCTGTCGTTTGTCGTTTCGTAGGTCGTCAAAGCTCCTCTCTTCCTTGTGCGTTGGCGGGATCGCGCGGCGCTGCTCGAACGCAACTCGATTTCTCAGCATCATCGAAAAATGTGACCGGATCACAGCTTCGGGGTGCGAAACTCTAAAAGGGAAGAAGACAATGATTCGATTTCTCGGATCCTTCTACTCTCATCAGCGCCGGCAAAAGCGCGTGCGGACCGTCCAAGCTAAGTCCATCTTTGTGATGATTTTCTTTCTCTCGATTCCACTCTTTTCTTCCTCTCTCGTTTCTCGTTTCTCGTTTCGCATTTTCTACCCCCGACCCCACACCCCCCAATTTCCAGACTTTCTTTCTTTCATTTCCTTCCCATCCACCACCAAACTCTGGTTGCTCAGATCGCGTTTGATCTCGACTTCACATCCACATCATCCTTCAAACTTCGGGGCGAACTATGAAGGTTCTGGGCGAACAATGCGCACATTCCCCGCGCGTTGTCGCTTTCCCATCATATTTTTTTTTCGTTTTGCAGATTTGAAGGATGTGTGAGTCTATCTGCGTACTGTTCTTGATCGATCGGATCGGAGGGTGGGTGCTTGGAGGAGTCCGTTTTCGTGGGCGTTTTCAGTTCTCTTTCTTATCTTTTTCTCTGTTCTTTCCTTTCCCTCCTTTCTTTCTTTCTCTTTTCTTTCTTTCTTCTTCTCTTTTCTCTCTATCTATCGTGAGCTTAACACCCACAGACCTTTATCTTCGGTATCGTACCCTTTCGCGACGGAGGCGCACCCAAGCTCCGAGCTCAACCCCAACCCAAATTCGAATCGAGCTCACTCCAGACCTCACATCCTCCACGATCACGAGAGAGAGCACACTGAAGGGCCTGGGCGACACGCGCAGCGTTCTTCGCGTGTGGTCGCTCACTCCTCCACCTGCTTCGGTTATCGTGCGTGGGGATGTGTGTACGCACTCGTATCATCGGCGCCGCTCGCTCGCCTTGTTTCATTGTACTTGATTCATTTTATCACGTTTCTTTCTTAGGTGTTGTGACATTGTCCTTCGGGCGCTAGTGATGACGTCGTCGTCTTGGACGTGCGATACACCGCCGTAGAGCCAGTTTGGATGGTGTGATCTGCGCCTGTCGGAGTGCGGAAGCATGTGTTTCGTTCGAGGTTCGAGCCTTCCCTCTGCTTCTTCCTTCGTCTTTTTCTTTCTCGTCTTTTCTTTCTCTCTTTATCGTTCATTCTAATCATCTTAATCCCCGTAATCATTGTGATGACTTCCTCTTCCCTCAGATCACGAAATTCGGACGGAGAACGCCACGTACTTCCTGGGACGGGGGACGGCATTAGTATAGGTTCTTAGAAAGTTTTGGCTTGAGTGAACGATAGCATGTCATCAGGTTCTGAGACGACGTATAAAGAGTGCTCTTATTCCGTATCCATTTGTATGGCATCTCTTCCGTCTGCGAAATACAAACGCTTTTGAAATCTGCTCTCGTCTCAGTCATCTGTGAATGGGTCTGCCTTCATTCTAAGTGCGTCGGTCCCTTCACAAACAGCGAACGACGATAGATACTCGTCTCGCGTTCGTGACACTACTGAAAGTATTTCAAAACCATCCGTTGTTCTGACATTTCTATGTGTTGTCCTTTTCTTTCGATTATATTTCATCGAGTTTATGTCTATATTCTTCTGCGTTTGATTGATTGTCTATCCCATAACCCTTCTATCATGCACGTATCTATATACGAGGTACTGACTACCGCTAGTGTTACTCGAACCTACGTACAAAGCATATCATCTATGTACTCCGTACGAATTTGCGCACTGATCTCGACTCTCGACGTCAATCGGCTCTATCGAATCATTCTTCATGGTCTAATCGACCAAGTCTTGAAGGCGCCACATTGGCGGTGGTTCGATTTCAGGCTGAAGCTCGGCGTCGAACGCAATGATTTGAGGAACTTCAGCAGCGTCGACGTCGACTTCCATCCCATCTCCTGCGAGCGTAGGAATGAAAGTGGTGGGTTCGAAGAATTCGAAGCCGTGGACTTGGCCATCGTAAAGGAGAGGCTCAGGTTCAAGCTGATTGAATTCACTTCCCGATTCCGCGAATCCAACTCCCGTCTGGGTCGCACTAGCGACGCCGTGACCGTAGTCGTAAATTTCCTGCATGGCGTAGTCTTCCGTCGGATTTGAATTAGGGATGGATGGAATATTTAAGAATGGAATTGTTACGACTCCACTGATTTCGTTGCCACTGGGACTGAAATGCTGGTTTGGAGGGAGTGGACGTTCGAAGTCGATGAAAGACGTAGTCGGGAGGTATCCGTCCATCTGATTTTCGTGGAAAGCCTCGAGAGCCGTGGTATTGTTCTCCAGAGATGGGAGGGCGCCGAAGGTGTCCTGACTAATAATGAGAGTTCTGAAATTCCGATTTGCTGTTAGGTAAATCGGTTGAGTTGGACGAGGTTTCGCTCAAAAAGGAAAGCGTGCCTGCAGAATCGGTTCGTCCGGGAAATTTTGTCTCACCAGGGCGATCGTTCCGGTCGTTTTAACATTTCGGAGTTTTTGTTCTATTTAGGGGCTCGGCGCTAATCCAGCGCTTTGTTCTTCTGCAGCGTTGTCCTCAATCCCTTCGTCGTGTCAGTTCGACGTTCAGTGTATCAAGGCAGTCAAGGAAGGTGCAAAGCTACTTTTTTAATTGTCTTAAAGAATTTTCTGACAATACTAATTTTGGTACAGCCTTGCGCAATGAAGGAGGGTGAGTGAGCGCAGCGAACGAGGCCGACTTCTTTGCGAAGGCGGGGCACCTGTACTTACGGTAAAGTGAGATGGTTGAGGAGATTACTGTACTATTTCGACCAAAAGTTCACACTTTTGGGAAAAATTGCGACCTCGCGAGGCTCGATGGAACCCGATCTCTAATCGGAGGCCATCGGCGAGGACTTTTTTTCTGTTTGTGACGCGTGACTGAACTTTTGGTCGAAATAGTACAGTACTTGCGCCGGCGGCACCTGTAAGTCTTTATTTTTCAATTCTTTTCATTAACCTTTTGCGAGTTACGGTGTATAGAGAAAGAAAAAAACCACATCTTTGCATTGCAAATCGGTTCTGCCGCGTGAAAACGCCGGCCCACTGTAGGCAAGTGAGTATTTGTTCCGAAAAGATGATCAGACGGGTGACTCACTCGTTCATCTGCGGAATACCACGCCCTGCAACTCCACCGACAGCATCATTAATGCTAAATCCTACTCCGCGCTCTCCCCCTGATACGATAGGTCTTCCGCCTGGCTCTTGAAGTATCGAGTGGAATCTCGGCGCGAGATACTATCGCAAGAAAAGAGCAAAAAATCAAGCCGCGCCGATATACTATGATCGCCGAAAACGAATTATTATGTTTACACGTACCTGCTCAAATAAGTCCGCCATCTCCGTGTTCTGAGCTGCCTGCGTTGAAACTCCTCCTCCAAGACGACGACGACGAAGCGTGTATTGATCAGATCGAACGAGCTCTTCGAGCGCCGCGACGTTTTTCATTCCTTGGCGTGCTTCGTTTTCTTCTCGAATTTCTTTCACTCTTTTCGTCAGTTGCGGTTCCGGTTGACAGAACTGCAAGAAAGAAATTTATAAGACCATACATACGAGTTTCAGCACTAGACAGACTTAGGTCGTCTGAATCCGAGTGGGCGTTGTCGATATCCATGGGGTTTCGTGTCTATGCCGATGATTCGTGGATGTTTGCGTTCTTTCCGAGAAAGAAGTGCGTCTGAAACTTAGAGATTCTGAGATTCTGATTCGTGAAAGTTGTAACGAGCTTTTAGAGTGAATTGTTCTGAGGAGTTTTTCCAGCAAATGACAAGAACTGAGATAAGAAAAAGACCTCACAACACGACACATCCACCTTTTCTCGCCGTGGGACAGGAAAAATGCTGCCAGCTGGAGCATGGCCTCAATCCAGCTAACCTTCCTCCCTCCTTGGATGGGCGTTCTTCATTTTGACATAATCGCTTCATCCGCCTAGGTATAGAATTAGATGACCCTTGAGAGGAGAGGCCTCGAGGGCGTCGGAAATACGGCGTACGAGACCATTTTTCCTCTTCAATGAAACCGAATAAGTCGTGGACGCCGTTTTCAGTAGTTGTTTGAATATGAGTGTAGGGCAGCTTGTGGAATGCTGTCATCCTTTGTGGGTCCATTCGAGAACGTGGCGAGGGGGGAGGACGTCGTGATGCTGGACGACAGCAAGAGCGACGAGAGAAAAAATCCACGAACGACGGATTCGAACTCCGCTCGGGACGTGCCAGCGCGATTTTGGCTGCGCTTTTGCAAGCTCGTCTCCACGCTTCCACCGTCTTCATCCGCCAGCTTTCTACATTCGTTCGCTCTTGATATATATCGTGGCTTGTAGGATTGAAGCGGGCTGGAGAGACTATACTTCACCGGACAAATCCCAGAAAACACGTGGACAATGCAAGTCTGCTGCGATGCTGAACTCTGGACCCAATCTGTACGTACGCCATCGCAATGAGGGAAAAAGAGCTAGCCCTTTCTAATGCAACGACGGAGAAGTGAAGGACTCGTGCTAGAGCATCGACAAAAGCGACGCACCGCTCTTGATGTGAGTACGATGAAGCCTCGATGGCGAACAATGTCGGTACGCCATCTTCCTAGGTCCGTCGACGATTTCCCTTCGTTTCCACGAGTTATTCTCTGACAATTTATATCGATAGCAACGACATCGAGACTCCTTCAGATAAAACTTCTCGAAATATGAAGTTATCGTCCTTCTTCGCCACGATACCACGCCTTCGGTCGATAGCACTCAGGTGCATCCGTTGAGGAGTCCTCGAACGCTATTCGAAGGTCGACGATTCCCACATCACCGAGTTCCATTAGGTATCGAGAATTCTCTAACATTTGGTTGTTGGGTTGTAGAGATCATTGGTGGTCTACGTTTGGAACGCGCGAAAACGTGCGGCTCACCATCCTTGCTGTCACTCTCCGCTTTACTGACTACATTCGACGGCACTCTTCCCTCATCTGCACTTTACAGTAAATTTCTCCGCATTTTTCGCTCACTTAGTAGTGCGAGTGCCGGAGTAACGACTGCGAGGTCCCTTTCGCTCGTGTAGAGAGGATACGCTAATTGACGTCTTCAAGTACTTGTCGAAGTCGCTGGGTCACGGAAGAGCTTTGGGGATGACGTCGGTACGTTGAGGAATCTTAGTCTTCGAATCCTTTTTATTCGATTTTGCACTTCGTAGACATTACAAATACAAGAGGTCCAATCTCTTGTAGTCGGTTACTTTCATCCACCCTGTTACTGTCTCTCCTCACCATCTCGAAGTAAGCTTCTTTCGCCTTTTAATTCTACCTGATATATACTGACGTCTTCAATCCGGTACTACGGTAACTGTAGTCAGTTACTCGAGCGAGCGAGCGCAGTTCGCCAAGCTCTATCGCTCACACAGATATTGTCGCATGCGCGTTCAGTATCTGTGCAGATGGGTGAGTGAATTTATCGTGCACTTTTATGTTATTGATGATGACAACCGCGTCTTCAGCATAGTTCACCTGTCTGCGACATCTCCGCTAGGAGAATCTAGACGTCCCTCGACGAAATGTTCGTTATTTGCCAAAATTAGTATGTGATATCTCGATCAGTTTAAAATCTTCTCATTTCCCAAGTCTTCTACTCTTCTCGCTCAACTCCGTCTCATCTTTGTTTCCCGTTTGCTCGTCCAGGTCACTTCGACACAAGAATCTTCTTCCAGTGTCTTTGTTGGAGACGCTGAGCTCTTCCATCTCTTCGACGGTCCTTCTTCCGGTCGATCACTTAGTGCGTCTCGTATCTATTTCGGGCCTCATATTTCCGTCTCTTCTTTATTATCCGGACTTCCCCAAATCGTCCCTTTTTACCTTTTCTCCTCGTATTGGAGAAATCCGTCTCTAATCACAAACTCGTTGCTTACCCTCTCGTCCTCCGAGTCGGGAGTGGTGAACTTCACCCCGACATATTATAGCGTCCTCATCGTTCATCGATCCTTCTTTTCGAGCATCTCTTATCTTTTGTGATTGTAGAATACGTACTCAACTACCTATTCACAGACCTTCGGAACATCTTCGCGTGAAGCGTGAAGTCACGCGGCGAGTGTTTTCGAGTGTGTTTCGACTCGTGCTATATTGCTGGCGGGTTTGGAACGTCATTAGAGCTTAGAATTCGGATCATTTACAGCGGGACCATTGAAACGATCTGCGAATGATTATTTCGGTCTTTCATTGGATCATGGCCGTATGTCTTGGATCATCTTGCGATGATCGAGACGTCTTTCTGTGAGTCGTCTATTTTCGTACGTGTGCCTCTTCTAGACATATTAACAAACTTAGACACAAGTTCTATAAGATCGACTCTCTTCATAGTTGGATATCTCTCAAGCAAAAGATGTGAGCTGTGCTCGTGCGCTCGATTCGAAGATCAACGCTATATGTTCGGAATTCGTAGTATGTCATGCGGAGCAACTACAGTGATGTACCTTCGAATTCGGCGATGCTCCAGCTAACGTTAAGCTCGATAGGTGATGCTTCTCGTCGATTTCAAGATATATAAATCAAAACCCCTTCTCAGAGCCGCTCCTAGAGCCTGGTAGGCCTACGAACACTCAATAATGGATGAAGCTGGAGAAGTTGTGGCAATATTCAACCCACTTCGAGTAAGTCATTCTTGATTGCAGTCGGGAAACGACTCAGAGCTCACGCCCTCGCAGAACTACCAGTACTCCGTAGGTTCGTCATCGATGAGTTATACTACTATGAAAGGGCGGGAACTCAAAAATTAGACAGTTTCGACCGTCTGTCTCTTCGTAAGCCGGAAATTTACAAAATGCTAAATCTTTCGCGACTAATTCATCGCTTTGGCACCTTCAGACGTTCGAATACTTCATCAATATTGACAACGAGGCATGCTTACTTTGATTCAAACTATTATTACAACTTAGAAATACCATAGATCCAATATCTGTGGAATCGTCGATTTACGTTCGCCAGCGGCCTTCTCTTCCTGTGCCGATATCTTCCGTTTGCATCCGCTCTCCATATCTATGGTGTGTGCCTTGTAATACCATCCGTCGATTTTTAAATCTGAGACAATTTCCAGTTTTTGTAACAACGACAAATTTGCGCATTGAGGTAAGCCTTTGACCTCATATGAAGAGATTCAGATTCAAATCTTCTTCAGCATTGTTTACATGTCTTTCGAGCTAGCGGGTGTAAGCAATCGAGAGTCAGCTCATATTAACCCTGTGCAACTGAACGCGACAGGTTTGATCTACGTTCAATTCATCATCTCTATATGTAAGCTTTCGTCTTCAGCTCTTTCGTGATTCCGACGCCAATAAAAATGCAGCGGTCCTCTTCACGAGATGTTACGCAGTATGGGGTCGATCAAACCGTATACTTATGCTCCTTTCGGTGGTATTTTCGGTAACGTATATTTCGCTCCTTACTCTACTGACATCTAATCGACTCACGAATTGGTTAGGGCATGGTTGCGGGTACTTCTTACTCGATGTACTCGTTCACCTGGGCAGCTACGGTCTCTAGTGCGTTTCTCAGCAATGCGATCTTAATCGGACATGTCTTTGATTTTTCCTAAAATATCAGGTCTCCCCGGTTTGTCGAGAGGATGTCTAATGCAATACGGAAATAACGACCTTTGGATGGCGCTCCCAATTCTTATATTCTGTGAATGTCGTAAGTGTTTTATTGATCGCTCTGCTATCGTCTTTAATCGCGATTTTCTCTAGTGGCTCTTGGACTATTGCTCGTGAAGGCAGCAAAGCATTCGCGCGCTACTAAGATACGTAAGTATGCATCTGAATATCTCTCATCAGATGGTGAAATAACGAATGATTCTTTTACAGTACGCACCCAAGGTCCAAGTGATAATATTCTGGTGACCATGGCACACGACGGTTCGCAGCTTCACAATAATCTGAGCTATTTGTTACTAGTTGAATTGCTAGGGATCGGATACTTCGCTTGCTCCATTGGTACGCCGTGTTTTCAATATTTTTCCTGTGGAGATACTACAATAAACGGGTTCAGCAATTTCCATTGCGAGCTTTCTCGTAATCAAATACATCACGGTAAGCTTGAAACTTCTACATGGACATACGATAATCTAACCATGATTTTGCAACAGTATGACGACTTCTTATTCATGTGCGTAGTCTCAGATCCGTACGATCTATCCAAATTCTCTGATATCGTTTCTCTTTCATTGAAAATCAACCGAAAGCCTGCAAGGCGCCGTACAGGCAATCTTATGTAGTAGATTACTCTTTCACGTTTACGCGGTAAACCATCGCAAACGAGAAAGCGACTCAGATGCTATTCAGCTTCACCAAGCCTTCGAGTTTGTCCGAAGAACATATCCGAAGTCAATATCTGCATCTGAGATGCCGTAGAAACGAAAATTTTTAGGATCTCGACATTGGATAATTAATGCACACACGCTTGAAAGCATTGTTTCTCTATGCGAATATCCAAAGTGAATCAATAAATCTAGCGATTATCTTTCTATTTTAAGGAAAAACTCGGGAGGGCACAATAATTATACATTTGATACTTGTTGCGATTTGTCGATATTTGTCTACAGTAAAACCGAGAATTTCTTAAGCTATGCCTGTGTATTCTTTATGGCGAAGTGGGGAAAATATTCCCTACTTTCCAGCGAATTTCGTCAGAGAACGCCCTTGCTCTCTTGAATAATGGATAATGATTCCCTTCCTTTGACTGTTGCGCTCTTTTCCGCGTCTTCCGCAGTTCTTCTTCTCCAGAAGCAGCGGAAAGTGGGATGTTTGGAGATGGAATTCGAGAATCGGTAGGAGCGACTTTGAATTGCACAGTGATCCCAATCGCGGACCTTAGAGTTCATAGAGATCGTCAGTAACACGGGTAAAAAGGTCACAGTGGAGTACGAACTCGATTGTTTTCACCCATGCCGATGCTTCTTCCATTGATTCCACTGAGAAATAATTCTTTGAGACTTCGTAACCGTGAGTAATTTCGGAGTCGAGACAGAATTCGAAGCTGGATACCCAAGGAAATCTATGCCACCAATCAGATG
Source organism: Schizopora paradoxa (assembly GCA_001020605.1). Lineage (NCBI taxonomy): Eukaryota > Fungi > Basidiomycota > Agaricomycetes > Hymenochaetales > Schizoporaceae > Schizopora > Schizopora paradoxa. The sequence continues at coordinate 82,888 of KQ085952.1, forward strand.
TTTGAGAAATTCAGCGGAACAAAGTAAAAAAGGAATCAATTACATTGTTGGATTAGCGATGTATCCCAATTCGACCTTAGATATTGGGCCTATGAGGTTGGCGGGATGGCATGAGAACGTTACGATGTCGTCGATTACCTGAATCTGGCAATCATGTCCTTCGCGAGGCCCACAACCGAACGAGTCGAGGTGTCGAACATTGTGATACCGTTCAGGCTCAAACTTGAAACTTGACGTCTGAGACTCCTGACGAATCCCTTTCAAAGCTCGATTTGAAGCGTCTTCGTCGCAAAATCCGATCTTACGGGCGAATGCGTTGAGAGAAAGAGAGCCCCAGAGTTTATGTGCGGTTGGACGAGAAGCGCATCTATCCCAACAAGATCGAGCTACGTCCCAGAGAGTATCAAACGTGATGCGATCGCCGTCTTTATCAGGATCTGGTTTCTTTGGAAGTTCGCCATTCACGATAGCCATTAGGACCTGAACGTCGTTCGACTTTTCTCTGTACGGCACCTGCCAGCTGAGCAATTCCTTTTCGCGGAGTTTTCGATAAGTAGAAAACTAGAGTAACAATTATTGGCAATTTCGTACGTATATGACCATCCCAAAGGACCAGATGTCGGTCTTCTTGTTTGGCTTCACCGGAACGGCTCCATCCACGGACGCCGAAGGAAGCAACTCGATAGCCATCCATCTGACGGTACCCTTCGTAGATGTCGAAGTCGTACCCATCGTGCTTTGCGACTGCGATATTGCAAGCGAAAGGCCGAAGTCAGCGATTAACGGGCTTCCCGATGCAGAAATCAAGATATTTTGCTAAGGATACGACCTTTAGTGAGATATCGAAACAAAAGAACGAGTCACGCACACTTTTCAGGTCAGCATGGATTACATGATTACTGTGAAGATAGGAGAGCCCCGATGCGATGTCTCGAAGCTAATGAGAAAGGATAAAATCATTAGAATGCCACTGGCGCTCCGAGGTTCGAACGTCAACGCACCATAATTAAAGTATTGATGCCTCCGCGAGGAAACGTCCTCATAATGTCATGTAATGTTCCTCTCTCCATCCACTCCGATATCAACGCCGGCATCATATTTTCACCCTCGACAAAGAATCCGAGAAGTGGAAGAACGAATTCATGGTCGAGTCTAGCCCAGATACGGATTTCCGCTGCGAGTTTCTGTTCGCAGTCGTCAGTACTTGAAGAGCTCGATCGTAGCGTCATTCGAACCTTGGCAAGATTTCTGTCCTTTCTCAGATACGCGCGAATTTGCTTGACGGCGACCTTCTTATGGTGTTTCTTCGACCATGCTGAGTAGACGTCGCACGAGCCTCCCAAGCCCGACGCGTGAGGTTGCTTTCGGACGATCTTTCCATCGAGGTTCAAATTTGATAGTCCAGAGAGGATCTTCTCCAGAGGATCCATTTGCAGAGTGTCATACGAGACGAAGGAAGGAACGACTTCGACCAGCGAGCCTGAAGCTCGACGTAGACAGTGCGGGGGACGATTCAGACAAAGCCTCGACACGGCTTATATTTGTAGCAGGTAGCGCTGCGCAAGAGCTGCTGTACACGGAAGCAGTGCGTTCTGACAGCAACTACGGGCGGTCCGGATACGCACATCATACTTCTTATTCTTTCAATAGATGAGACCCTCGCAATCGAAGAGCAAGGATGTATGTCCTATTTGAAAGGTACATCGTCGAGTAACTTTAAAATAAAGAATATAAGATCGGCGTGAAAAACAGACATTCATCGTCAGCCAAGCTTTCTTGCTTTCGCCGAAATGAAGAAACGTACCCATCGCCGCTCTCTCACATTCTTGGCTATGTGATCATCAGATGGACATTTGCCCTCGAATAGACACGACTGTGGAGAAAACGATGTTCTATTAGCCGAATGGTTCGATCCCACAAGGTGACATTTGTGTATCTGGGAGATTTAGGGGTAATGCGATAATGTCTTTCGTTCGTTCAAGTTCTTACCGAAAACAATATTTACGCGAAAACCAGTACGGTTTCCATGTGCATTGAGACCAATTTACTTGACGAGCGTAATAAATTAGTATCACGGGTGCGAAGCTGTACATGTACAAGCTGCCAGTGAGAGGAACAAATCAGTCGGTTGTCTTGATCTGCGTCCAATTACGTACTTGCTTTCATTGAACTCGTATGGCTATGAACTATGCCCTTGTCTTCTAATATCTTGGATATTACTGGTAGCAGTACGTTAGCCTATAAACGGGGCTGCGTGGAGAATACCCACAGGATTTTGTATGATCACCGACAGTATCTCAATTAGGCGATGACTGGTTGACGGATTCCGAGTTCCCCAAATACCCTGAGAACAAGGAGAAGGGCTGAATTCGATGAGTTCCGTAGGAGAGACCCTTCAGTCGACTGTCGATTCGCCGGTGTAACAGTGTAACTGGGTTCCAACATGGTATCCTAATACAATCGTCAGAGGACAGCGACGCAAAACTGAGTCATGTGAGAATGACGCTCACTATTTCGCTAGATGATTTGCCTTGTGAGAATTAATCGCCCATCCATGATAACGCGCCCGTCGTTTCCGATAGAATCGATCCCAGTGGCAGCGGAATACGGTGACGATATGAAGAGAAAGCAAAGGACGAGAGGAATGCGAGCTTGCATAGGCGACGAGTACGTAGACATACATCCTCCCGTCAGTTCTTGGAGCTCGACGAAGGTCGGAGCGAGCAAATGCGAGCGAGCGTGCATCCATGCATACGTCGCTCGCGTCCTTCATCGCCCTCTTGTGGTCGGAAGATTTGAGATCGGACTCCAACTGAGCTCGCCAAAATGAACGATCGTCCCAGTTTGAACGACCAGCGCTTTGGTCGACGTTGATAGGCGGATGGGTGTTATCGAGTAGTGTCCGACCTGCGCGCGATTCTCCCAACGCATTGGATGTGGGGAGGGGCGCCGTGACCAGGCTACGTCTGAAGAAGAATGAATGCTATGCTGAAGCCTCGAACATCTGCGAAACGAGAAAGAAACGAGGAACATATGTAAGAAGGCGCAATGCCATACGACAAGATAGACTCACAACGGAAGCAGCGATCCTCCAACTCTCCAACTCAGAGAAACCCCAAGATATGAATAAGATAGTATGCGGCGAGGAGACGAGATAGCCTCCGCCATCGTCGTCGTCATGCATCGTTTAGAGGCGATACAAGAATACCGCCGTTCCGTCTGTAGAGAGGAATGACATTCATCGGAAAGAGTTCCGGAAAGTACTAGTAATGAGACGAGACTCACAGTAATCAAAGACTTGCACGCGGTGGGAATGAACGACAACCAAAACCGACGAGGTACTTGCACGCTGAATCTTCTGACGCCCGCTTTCGATCCGCCGTCGATGTCGTCGCTCATAAATTCGAAACGGAAACCAGTACTGAGGAGTGTCCGATGGGAAGCTCCGCGCGACGGCGTAGGGGTAGGTGTCTGACCGCCCCGTCTCTGATCACGTTGACCAGGTTGTCTGCATAGAAGGGGAGCGTTAGAATAAATAGAGACGATATGAAAGAAAGAAGGAAAGAAAGAGAGAAGGAAAGAAAGATGAAGCGAATGTATGCAGCGGAAAAAATGCGGCGCCGCGAAAGCAGGAAAGACCTCGACGCGAAGGAAGGAGACTCACAGAATTGAATTACCGTACCAAATGAGTCCCAGAACACACGAGCGCCATCCAACGAGTTGAGTACGCTCTTGATCGAAAGCTCCGAATCATTGCAGTCGTTCGTGAGTTTTGCAATGGAAGAGTAGGCTGGGCGCGGCTGAAGACCGTCGGATCTGCACTTCTGGGAGCAAGGCACGGCAATTCTGGCCTGCTCACCGTACATCTGTATCGGAAAAGCGTGTTAGATTCTTCCGGAAAGCTTCGAGTAAGTAGAAAATAAAGCCAAGAAGGCGGGGAGAATGTATGGAGTAGATTACAAGAACAGAAAAAAAGGACTCGGTGAGCAAATAGACTCACAGAAGTTGACCACACAACGCATACGAACCCCCAGATCCGACGAGATCCAACGACTTTAATATGAACATCGTCGAATGAGATACGAATGGCCCACGCCTGGATCGAGAGTTTCTGGTCATCGCCATCGTCGCTCACACAAACACTCAAGGACGTTGGATCGATCCACCTCCATGTCTAACGATGGGATCCGATCGACCGTGACGTCTTAACAACCAACGAAGAAACGTAATAGAAGTAATAAAGCAACTACCTCTAAAATGAAGCGAGCGAATGACGATGATACGAGTGCATAAACACATCCCCAGCAGAGGATGAAATCAAAGTGGTGGTGGACTTAGCGATTACGCGCGAGAAACGCGGTGTGCCGCGCGTCCGTAAGACGGCGTCGCCCAAGCCCTCCAGTGCCTCTCTCCGTCGCTGGAGGATGTGAAATGATCTCGAATCGAGCACAATCTGAAGGATGTCGTCTCTATCAGGTCTGTAAGTGAAGAGCCGAGATAAAACGGGAAGAAAGAAGAAAGAAAGAAAGAAAGAAAAAACGTAGGAAGGAAAAGAAAAGTAAGACAACTAAAAACGGTCATGAGAAAAACCGAAATCAAAGAGCCCAAATCCCCTCCGACCGACCGAACGAACCGCAAGATGGATTAGCGGTAGACACACATCCTCCTCCCGTCCGAGAGGCCAACGAACGTCAGAGAGAGCGAGCGAATGCAACCATGCATCTATCCCGTTCGTCGCTCGCTCGTCCAGGCCCTTCAGTGGTCTCTACCGATTCGAAGGATGTGAAATCGAACGGAACGTGAGCTCGGCGGCGGCAGACAAGAAAAGAATGAAAGCGTGTTTGGGGGCTTGAAGGTAGAGTGAAATAAGAAGAAAGACGAAGAACGAAGCTAAAAAAATGAGCGCACCATTAGCTCGTGCCTCGATTGACGCTGGAAGACGAAATCGTATCCTCTTCATCACATCTTCGAGCTTCGCCCCCCGCCACCCGCCCCTCGAAGTCGGGTCAACCAACTGCAGAACGAGGAGAGGTGAGAGACGAATGACAGAAGAAAACGTCGTACTCAATAACTCACCAAGATGGGATCGATACTGTGCGATGCGATCCTCCAGCTCGATGAGACCCAGCCTTTTTTTCGGGCGTCATGCCGTTCGCAGTGAGATCATTGAGATAGCAGCCACCTCCGCTGTCGTCGTCGTGCTCCTTTTTTGAAATGGGTCGTCATCTCGTCTGAAAATGAAGAGAAGAGAAGAATTAGGATCATAGAAAATTCCTCGAAAAGAAAAGAGACGAAACGAGGCTCACAGCAATCGATCTTGACATGCGATGACGGCTGAGCACTGAGCACTAAACAATCCGATCCGATGGACATTTCCTCGTCACTCACGGTGCGCGTATATGCCGCGGCATCTGACCGCCAGTGCCCGAGTCGTTTCTCTCTGTCCAGGGAACGGGGCCCAAACCGTAAGTCTGCAGAGAAGAATAGCGTTAGAATCAACAGAAAGGATGTGAGCGAGCGAGCGAGCTCGGGAGAGAAAGGAAGAAAGAGAGAGAGAGAAGCGTAAAGTGAATGCGTGAAGCTCAAGGCGAGGCGAGACGAAGGGCGACTCGGGTCACGAAAGAGGACAGGACTCGGCCGATGCGTAGAGAGAGGAAGAAGACTCACAGAAATGGAGCAAGGAACGCATTCGACCCCTTATGCGTCATGATGCTAGAACGCCATCCAAGGAGCTGGGATTGTCGTACTCATCGTTGATGAATTCGCATCTGCTTTGTAGACAGCGCGAGGTTGAAGACCATCCGATCCGTAGTACCCGTGTCCTTCAGATCGGAACGAACGGCGTCTACGGCCATCTCATACACCTGCAGTCTGGCAGCAGAGTATCAGAGTCCGCGCAAGGTGAAAGAGAGATTAAGAAACGGGGAGTGAAGAGCGAGGAGCGATCGTTCGACGCAGGTGACGTGAAAGAACTTCAAAGAAGGAAGGAAGGAGACTCAAGACTCACTCAAACAGAGCCCGCCTCCATGATATGAACGATCACCATCCAAGAAGCTGAGTATTCGAGAGCTTTCGATTATCGTCGTCGTCGTCGTTGGAGAGTCGTCGTCCATGAATTGGCAGATGGAGGATATGTCGTCCGATTCGCACTTGAAGATGCACGGTACGGCGTGGCGTCTGGGTCCATACGTCTATATAAGGGTATTAGAATCTATGTAGATTCATCGAGCAAAATGAAGAAGGAGAAGAAAGGTGAATAAGACGTAGGGAACAGATAACGGGAAGGCAAGGAGGGATCGGAAGATGCGTAAGGAAGCAGACGCACATACGTTGAACGAACTAGCATGTCATCTCCAGAGCTCAGGCCAGTGAGCGCCATCCGATGAGCTGAGTGCGCTCTGAACCGAACTTTCACGATCGTCGCCGTCGCCGTTCATGGATTTGCAACGGGATGATATATGTCGCGCGTGGTTGCTCATGAGGACCATCCGATCAGCGGTTCTTGGCGCATCCGCGCAGGGTACGGAATCTCTAGCCAACCGTACGTCTATACCGTAGAAGCGCGTTAGATTCGTTCGGAGAGGTTCGAGCAAAGAAAGGGAAAGAAATGCGGATAGGATTCATGGAGAAGAGGACGAGGACGCAGGAAAGAAAACGATGCGCAAAGGAAGACGAAGATGTTTCGGACTCACAGAAGTTGACGACACCCTGGAACCGATGAGAGCCAACGACCTGAAGTCGAACGCCATACAATGAAGTACGAATGCCCTACGCTTCGATCTAGAGCCTCGGGTCCTCGCCATCGCCAACACCGTCGTCATCGTCGCTCACAAACTCTCGACAAACCGGAGGAGTAAACGTCATGCGAATGCCTCCATGAGGTCGAGGATTCGTCGCAGTCTGGAATGAAACGCCATCCCGCCATCGAGGCGCTGCTCTACGAGACGATCGCGTCAACGTCGACTTCGGGAGACCTAGAGAACTGGATATTAAAACTCCAACTGACTGAACTGCGATGCTCCTCATCGTGAATCGTACGACGCACCAGAGAGCCTATGATCCAATTCCGTGTCCACCTCCAAAGCCATCTACATCATTCACCTCCACAGCGGCGCAACCTCTCCACGCAGTCGAATAGCTCACGAGGCTACTTGTTGTTGGGAACGTTGAGGCTGCATCCCGACCTGGCTTGGATGACGATCCTACGAAGGCCGAGCTTGCCCATCGTTCCCGTCCTCGAGGAGAGACGCCCAAAGCAGGAGGTGACAGAGAACGCAGGATTCTCAAGCATGCTCCGTCCGTGACGAACGCAAATGGCATCGAGTTCAGAGGAGAACCAAGGAGGAGAACGACCACAACGGCGCGGGCATGGGATGACGACAGAGAGAAAGAGAACAGCTCCCGAGTCCCGATATGGACCGGCATCTTCCTAATGCGGCCGATGTCCACGAATTCTCTCCTAGTCCAAGTCCGCGGCGTCATCCTCATCCCTCATCCTCATCCGCCTTCGAACCACCTGCACTACATCGATATTATCGTATAATTTCTTAGCGAATGTATTAGCAGAGGAATAACAAGCTGTATATGCAGCATATGAACGAAATAGTATTCTATACACAGGATTAGACACGCTTCGAGGTGCGTTCGCAAGCAATCCGTCGTTGCAATTTGCATCGCGCTCATCGAAATGTCCACACGGCAAAAACATTCTCCAGAAAGCATCACAGAAATAACTCAGATTTTGACTTCTACCGCGGAATTCATATCGATCTCCTTGACGAACGCAGTCAACTCGCGGATAAGCGTTGAGCTTTCATCTCATGAAAACAGAAAAGCTCTCAGGCTATGAATATGACGAACGAACGACGAACCTCGACGAGTCGGAGTAGAACTTCCTCTTCGCACACCATCCCTCCATCGTCGCCGTCGGTCGGTCCAATATCACCTCCTCATCTCCATCTCCATATCTCTTTATCATAACCCAATCTTTACACGAGATCACTATCCTTAGAGGCTTGACCTGAAGCCATCGACGACAGCGCATCTGCCATCTGACCGTGACCGAAACCTCGAATCCCGTAACTCAACACCGTCCTTTCTCAATTTTTCATTCTTCTCATCTCTCAGATACTTACTATTCCCTCCCTTGCTTTGCAGGGTGGAGTCACATTCGCGTCTCCACCCAAATACCGAAATCCGAGGAAAGGAAAAGGCAGCTCGCTCGATCTTGACAGACTCGGGTGAGCATCGGCGCCGGCGCTCTGTGACTTCTCGATTCAGGCTCGTCTCCTGAGTGCCGAAACCGCCTTCAAGTTGAAAGCCCACCCAACTCGTCTCTTAGTAGGCCGATCGATCAATCGATCAAATGCATCTCCTCCCTCTCCCTCCGTGGCCTCTCGAGCCGCTCGACATCATGATCCGAAGATGCTTGGAAACTCACACTACTATTCTAGATTTACTAGTATCTTCTTATCTTACGGCATCTCTGGAAAAGAGAGGGGTTACTCGAGGACTTTCGATATGACGTTTTGGTACGTCCATTTTATTTACCTTTCTTCTCCCACATTTCATAATAGCTTGCTTACTAGTAACCTCCAAATATCATAGCCTACTATCGTCCGCCTCCCTCCTGCGCTTTCATCATTCTTCCGAAACTGGATTTCTTTCTGTGCTCGAAGATCCCAAGTATGCGCAATCTCTCTCTCTCTTTCATACTTACTCTCATATCCAAGTCGATCGAAGGTCATTTGTTCGTGCGTGACGGAGCCGTTCCTCTTGAAGATATAAAGTCGAACGGCATAATTAAAGTTTCCTCGTTCGTTTTCTTCATCGAACGAGAATCTCACTCGCGCTTCGCACCGTCGTCTCGTCGTCAGCAACGCGATGAAATGCTTTCCTTCTCTCGAGTCCGGCTCAATACTTTGCTGAAGATACGTCCCTGGTATCTTCTACGTTTGCAGATCTCCCGTTCTGTCATTTTTTATTCTCACAACAGACGCAGGTCACCTCGTACAAAATTGAAGCCATTCGTAAGTGCGAATTCCTAAATCACTGTCGTTCAATTCAATACTACACGTAAAAAATCCCGCTCTACATCATATTAGCGCGTTGCAGGTGTCCGCGCATGCAAATTCGAACATCAGGAGGAACCTCTGAAATAAATAGTGAGCTTTGTTTCTTTCGGAATGATATCACGTTCTATCTCACTTAAATCGATTTAGATTTAGATTATCAAAATCTGCGCTTGCTAACAGAGGCTGGGTGCAGAATCTCAGACCATTTTTCTTCTTATTAACTGATAGCGTCTCCTCGCTCTAGATGTCGCATTTCTTCTATCGTATCCGTAGGTTGGTCGTCAAACATTTCCTTAGGAATACTATGTCGTACTGGCTGAGACTATAAATTTCGATGTCGAAATTATCATGAGGTTCGCGCTTATCTTTTGAGTTAATCTCCGAAGCTGTAAGCCCCGCCCTTGGAGGGCAGATAATAACAAAGAAACTCCAAGACACCATACGATCGACCAGAGCTGGAAGTCGAAGTCGAGGAATATAATATAATAAAGCGGTTTACCGATTCCCGCTTTGCATATACTCCACAATACTGAGAGCAAACGAACTAAGCACGCGAAGGTCTCCGATTCCGACACTATTTCACCAATACGAGAACAAGGTACATGTATTATGCAAAAATAGTGAAAATGAAAGAAAAGAAATCAGCGGAAACCCTCATCTCCAAATACGACGGAACGTGAAGACCCTGCATGACGCCCAACAAGGGCAGGGCAGCTCTAGTTGCAGTCCTAGAACGCGTCAGCGAGCAGACTTCACGACCCGTCGAATTTAAAATGAGAAATCTGTAGAGCTCGACGGTGGTTCACGATCGAGTTTCGCCGCCTTCGCGATCTGGATTAGCAATGCAGCAAATATAGAAGACAATTTCGCCGAAAAGTGGTATTGTAAATATCATTACACCTCGAGGCTCGGATAAAGAGATGACTGCGAGAGTGACATGGCATAAAATGGCGTCCGTGACTCGTCGACGGTGATTTATTATGAACTTGAACAGAAAGATGAGATTAGAAATCCTTCGCAAGTTACAGCGGAATCAGATGACTCGAACTGCAGACATACTGGTAAAGAAGACAGAAAATAGAGTAAAGTTGCGCTGAAAATGACGCGGCTCTGAAACGAAACAACTCTGCAAGTGGAGGGCGCTGATATTTCGAAAATAACAAGAAGAAAAAAGTGTCGGCGTCTGCACCCTCGCTTATGGCCATCACGATTGACGGCATACACTTTGCTATCATATTCATCATAAATGAAATTCGCAAAAGACGCCGTGACGTAGGACAGATGGGCAATTGCGAGGGTGCGTCTTCGTCGATGCCGTGCGGGAAAGTGTAAACGAACGTGTATAATTGAGTGATGTTGTTGTTGTGAAAGCGGTAGAGAACAAATGATGCACAACTCGAAAATCGTTCGCCCAACCAAAGGATCGATCGCACCTGATCAGCGAGTAAATAGAAGTTCATCATGTAAGGAACATGCGGAAGACATACCAACTAACACGAGAGCTCTCGATCGACGTCGATCTCGCTCAATTCTGACGCTCGCCACCGTCCATCAACTAGAATGCGTACGTCTTTTGAAGACAAATTCCACAGCGTGATGCTTCTTGAGACCTTGATGGTCGACTCGTCAATGAAGATAGCTGTTATGAAGAAGTCTCTGGGAAAGAATTGTGAGGATGAGGCGTGCAAGAAACCGCGGATGACGGAGAGAGGAAAGAGGGAAGGATTGCGAAACGACGATGACAACGGAAAGCAGATTTCTCGGTTATAGCCGCCGAAATCTGAAGTCCGCTGCGTCATTAGACATTTTCTTTCTTTTACGAATAGTCAGAACTCGTCCGGCTATGCATTAATTTGCGCACACCGTTTAAGCTAAGAAGCTGAGGAATAAGAAACAGTACTTACGGGCATATCACGATAGGATAAGACACAATTTCATTGCGCTATTCGCATCACTCGGTATCTACATATCAAGCTGCTCGTTCAATCAATGAATCATATGCCAGTACTCACAAACACGGACATTTGACTGTGTCGATGGTAAATCAAAAACTGACTTAATGCTCTCCTTCATAGTCTCCTTCTGCTTCTCTAACCAGCCCAATATCACAGAAAGATTCTGACAGCTCTTCCATCCTCCCCTCCACCTCCCTCATTTGCAACGCTAATTGATTGTAACGACGTACCGCTTCCTCGTAAATTTCTTGAACTTCTTCGAGTGTCTGATACGATGACGACTCCGCGGAAGGTCGTTCCTCCTCTTCGAAAACCTCATCATCACATCTCACTTCATCGCGATTCTCCTCCACATCAACGTCTTCGCTTTCATCTTCGCAAATATTGCTGTTATCTTTAGCGCCATCGACGACGGTGCGTCTAGCTTCGAGCCAGTACGCTGGTCCAGTCTGGAAGACCGCACTACTTGGAATATCACGATGGCGATACTCTCTATCGCTAGGGTCGTACCGAAGGACCATGACGAAGAATCGGTCCGTCTTCCTTTGATTCCCCTTGCCATCGACGTACGATACCACCCTCGCACCATCTCCAACATGGACAAGACACTTCTTTGATAGCACAGCGTCCCCGTCGTCTGCGTCGTCATAAAAAACAATAGCAGTGTATAGCTCCTCGCTTTCATCCTCGCTATTGAAACCGGCGAGGATTGGGTAATGGCCGGTCGCATCGAATGGCGACGAATGGCCGTACACTTCAAGGAAGAAGACATCGTCGTAGCCTCTCTCGCTAAAGAGGCTGCACTCGAGATCACTGCTATGTGCGAGCTGGAGGTGATGGTATCTCTTTGCGCAGAAAGTCGATTCAGATGTGGATGGTTGATTTGGAAGAGTCGAAATGATTTCATCATCTTGCCTGATGCGATAGATCAACGAGCTTGGTTGGAGGACGTCCTCGCGACAGTCTGAAGGAAGAAGATTCGACAATAGCGATTCCAACACCAGCTTGCAGTATCGACTAAGCGTCAAGGCTGACGCTATTAGCCTCACGGAATATTCACGGGTATCTGAATATTCATGCCTACTTGGAACGCGTCAATTGAATGCTTCAAGGGACGTATTGAAAGCACTCACAACGACGTATCCAAATAATAATCCGCCAAGAATGCACACGCAGGCCTCAAATCCTTCTTCGGACATCTCTTTCGAGGTATCCAGTCTGAGCCGAAAAATCTCGATGTTGGGAGGTGGTACACCACCAGATGCGAGAACGCGATCCACATCTCGTTCGTTAACATCGATCTTTCGATCGGCTCGAGCATATCTCGATGCTCTGATTGATGCTGAATCGCCTTTCCGATCTGACGAGCGAGCATGATATGGTCTGAGAGCCCAGTCGAGCCGCTCAGACGGGAGAGCATGTAAAAGGTACGCTCAGCATCATGTTGCGATCCGATGGAGGTGGTAGATGAGAGCGTTAGACTCGATTGAATAAATTGACGGAAGCGAAAGGGTTCCCTAAGAAGCATGCGTCAGATCGTTCTTACCTTGAATAAAAACAGACTCAGTTAAACTTACTCGACAACAAATCGAGAGAAATTGAAGCTCCTGCTCCCCATAACTCCTCTCGCCATCTCCATCTCCATTCGGAGAATATCCAATTCGATTCCGTCCCACTCAACGAGATCCGGATTAGCATACGCGAATTTGAGGAACTGGTTCCATATCTTCGGGATGGGCGACACGTGCGAAGTTCTCATATGACGGACGACCATGAAGGAACGATCAGGGTCACTAAGGATGTACTTTACTTCAGTTACGCCAGAAAATGGATAGAGGATACGACGCTCACCATATAAGTTCACCGATTCTCTGCTCACATCTCTGAGCACCTTTTGTCCAGGAGAATTGGTCGATCATCCCACGAGGACCGAGGGCGATCTTTCGCATCCACAACTTCTGGAGGGTCTTGAAGAGAGTATGAACTTCAACTTCCTCGATGCAGATCATCGCCTTCGCGGAGGCAACATGAAGCTCGGGTTCGCGAAAGGCTGGCGAAAGGTAGCGCTTTGTAGGAAAATCCGAGAGTAGGCGGCGGAGGTATGGGTCGTCGAAGGCGAGCGCAGTGAGTTCATTGAGCGCGCACAGTTGAGTTTCGAGGACCGTTGCGCTAATTCACATAGTTAGAGATCAGTTCTTGAATTTCTGGTCGAAGTATTGAAATTGCTCACCTACAATATTTCAGCAACTTTTTACACAGTTTAGCAAGTCTACGCTGCTCGTCAAGAGTCGGAGGGTGTGCATCGACGAACGATTCGGAATAAGGCCAGAGCCGCCGGAGTGCACGGATATCCTGCACAACGGCGTCTGGTCCAAGCCGCAGCCTCGTCGCAGCCTGTCGATTCATGAACCTCTCGAGCGTGATCCCAAGAAAGTCGAAAAGTAGTCCGACGGTCCGCCCAGCTCCAGAAAGGTTTGGCGCGGTCGCCGTTGTGCTTACTGAAGAAGTCGATACGACGGCCTCAGCGCGAAGTCGCAACCTCATCGAAGCCCGTCGAATCATAAATCGCTCGAGCGAAGCTCCCAGAAAGTCGAAAATCAGCCCAACATTCCTCCCAGGTCCTGGAAGGTTGGGTGCCGTCGCGGTCGTGCTTATTGAAGAACACGTATCGGTGGTATCGATTCGAAAGATACGTGGGCCAGGTAACGGAGCTGCTGACCTCAGAGGCGTTGAATATGACATTGGTGGTAGTAGATCCAGTCAAAATGTGGGTGAAGGAAATCGCTTTTCATTGTAGGAAGGCGAGGACCATGTATTTTAACATGAGATCCGTAACACGTGTTCGCTTGATATCATACCAGTGGCATGGCGACTGAGAGAACAAGGCGAGAAGTTGGTCAAAAAGCGTTGATGTTGGAGGAAATCTTGAGCATGTACACCGAATCGAAGGTTGATTGATGGGGTGAACATTGACCTGCATCCGAAGTCCGTGACATTTTTGGAATCGTGTAAAGTCTCGCTCCTATTTGCTGAGGTCGAGGTCGTATAGCACTCGTACGAATATCCCAACGAAGTGCGAGTCGCGGATGATCACTCGATCTCTTTGCGCAGCGGTTGTCATGACAACGTAAGCAGCGCGTGAGCAAACAATGTTGAAGGAGGTAACGCCTGCGAGGACTGTGAAGGAATGGCGCAGAGACAAACGCATTTGGGGTCATCGAGAATCTTTGAGTACTGCCGGGGTGGTGCGAACGAGAGCGAGCTATCGTCGTTCGAAGTGTTTGACAACGAGGAGATATCGAGGGGCTGCAGACCTAGAAGCGAGATAGCGAAAGAGATTTGACCGAAGCTTTCGCCAAAACGCGTTTCGTTCTTCACAAATGAGCTTCGATTTCGGTGGAGAGGCTCGGTGTGCTCTGGGGTCGACAGTCCCAGTGTCGCGATGGGGTCGACGAGGTATGAGATAGAGAGGCAAACTACGAACATGGCGTGCTAACTAAGGTAACCCTAACCCTAGTACAGGTCTCCTACTCCAAACTCCCCCCTCTAAAAGACGCACGTCCTCGGGCGTCAATGTCTAAAAGTAGCGTGAATAAAGAAACTTGAAACAATGATAAAAATGAGCAAGATAATTTGTGAGCATGGTGAGCGGTGAACTTGGACGGAATCAATGGGAACAGAGCGAGATCGAGTGCGTGAACAGAGAACAGCGGTACGTTGGATCAGAGCAGTACGGAATCATTTGGAATCGTGCGAGGAGGAACTGAGAATGAGAAAAGAAAATCGAGCGCGAAAAGATAATAAACCTATGTTTTGTTCTTCAGCCAGGTCTTGAACCACCCTTTGACGTACATCTCCACAAACTGCATTGCGGGGTCGGTCGGGAGCGTGACCGGGAGGGGCTCGTAGCGACCATGCGGATGAGCGACGTACGAGAAGAGAAGATCGTGGAATGGCTCGAGCGCCTGGAGAACCGTTTTGTATCTTGGTGAGGCCTCGAAACGTAGGAGTGCCTGGAAGGTTTCGTCGCGCGGCGAAGCAGTTTCGGCCACGGTGTTCAAAACAATGGGAGCGATGCGAGTACGCAACGGTGGTATGCTCGTCTCTACTGCGCGAGAGATTTTCGGCGGGAAGTCTTCTGTGGTCTGCGCTCCGGAGTCGGAAGTGCGGGGGTTGTCCGTCTGTACAGCGCACGATGATTTCGATGGCTGTTCCTTGGTTGTTTGCATTCCCAAATCGGATGTGCGAGGGCTGTCTGTCTGTACAGCACCATCTTGCAGTACGATAGCGAGTGGAGCAGTCGGCGTATCGGTTTGGACAGAGCAATTTGCCGTACGAGATGGCGGAGGCTCCGTCTGAGTGGATCGGTCTGTCTTGTACTGCGGGCGGCGCTGTGTGAAAAGCGGCATTTGAGCTCGACGCGGCTTGAAGCAATGGTCACGGTATTGCGAGGAGGGCGGCTGCCAGCGAAAATCTGAGCGCTGACGGCTGGGAAGTGAACGCGAAGGCGCAAATGGGGCGCGACGCCACCAAGTCGAGGCATCTGCGCGAGAACGCCGAGAAGTGAAGCATCGGAGATGTTGGGGATGCTGGGCGGAACTGAAGGATGGCTGGTTGTTGTGCTGCCGTCGCTGAATGCGTTGATGTCGCCTGCAGAGGCTGGACCACGGAGAACGAGCGTCGGTGCGAAGACAAGAAAGGTCTCGAGGCTGAAGTGAGGCATCGAAGATGGGCTGCAGGCATGGAATGGAGGCATCGACTTCGTCCGCCCAATCGATTCTATTCGTCTCCGTGCTGTCGAACGAGCTCGAACGCGCACCTTTGCCAGCGTCCAAGATTTCTTCCAGACCCTTCTCTAGCTTCCTCTCCACAACAAGCTCGATCTCTCCTTCCGCTAAGCCGCCTTGCGTCTCAAGAGCTTTTGCTTCCCTGCGTTGACGTCGCTTTCGTTCCTTCTTCACGGTGCGCTGGCGACGACGTTTTGCGAGGGCGACGTCATCTTCGCTTGGAAAACTCTTCTCCATGGTCGGTCTTAAGCTTGGGTCCATCCTCACTCTCATCACCAAGATGGAGAGGCTCGGTGTGCTCTGGGGTCGACAGTCCCAGTGTCGCGATGGGGTCGACGAGGTATGAGATAGAGAGGCAAACTACGAACATGGCGTGCTAACTAAGGTAACCCTAACCCTAGTACAGGTCTCCTACTCCATCGGCCATCATAGCCTATGATTCCTTTTCGACGGTAAGTGATCTCGATGGAGAACTTCGCTGAGGTACAAAGCGTGGTGCGTCTGGGTGGTCACAACGAACGCATCCCGTCTTCATCCTCCCTCGCATCGCAATAGAAACCTGACATATCTCGCCCCCGGTCTCTGAAGGAAGGGCACGTTCACTTCACTCGAACATCATTCGACCCATACATATCTCGTGAATGCGGCAGCTTTTCCGACGTGATTTCCAAAGATCTTCCGGCGTCCAGTGCTTCGAATTAAAGCTACGTCTCTCCGAACGAGTGCGTGATGTGGGCCAGTTGCTTGCAGAAACGGACAGACGAGACGTTCGGACTTCTCGCCTGTTTTAATGAAAGCGGTATTTGCGCTCAGTAAGGATTATATTCTGTGACGTTGTATAGTTAGCTCGGGAAATTGGTTAAAAAATACGATCGCATACCTTCGCGTCATAATAAAAAATAATCTCGTGCTGATTGATGTTGTATCATGGAACCCGGTCCAAATCCTGTAACCGCTATCTTCATCATGAAGAAGCGCAAAGAGCGAGTTCGAGGTCGTTCAGAACCGCAGATCTCAATCAGGAACCGCAGATGCAACCTTCCAGATAGTTGCCGGTCATAGAAGGATCTTGATTTCGATGGTCGACTAGCGATGAAAGCACATTCTCCTTTAAAGCGGATACGACGTCCTTCATATCAAAGACATATCTGAAGGTGAAGGGGAGAGGGCCGAAGAGGGTACGAAGGGTGGAGACCGGGTGCCGAGCGAGCGGGAGGGTTCGCCGTCTGATCTTGACCGATACGCAGCGGAAGCGTGATGTCAGAAACAGCTATCCGACGAGGAAGAGAGTGCATCGCTCTCTTCTACAGCGAAAGCTCCGGTCCTTGAGCACGAGGAATGGTCAGGAAGCGAGATATGATGCCTAGCGGGACCTGATAGTACTGCCAGTGTCGTCGACTCAAAGAGTATAGTGGGAGAAGTTGAGATCGGGCGGACGAGCATTGAGGCATTTATCAGGAATAGCACGAGGCGAGGAATTGATCTCTGTTCGCCGGAAAGAAAGGAATTAGTATCGTCTCAATAACGCAGGGTATGAGACTCACCTCGACGTAAGACCATTACGCGTACATCGTCCCCCTCCCTAAACCCAACCTTCACCATCCGCCCTCCGCCAACTCGTCGAGCGTCCGTCGTGCCTTTCTCGTCAGATTTGCGTTGATGAATCTCTCATGGATCATGATGAACGAGCGAGGCCTAGACGCCCTGACGTACGAAGACGCGAATGCCGCCCTCCTCAGAGAATCGCCATTTTCGACGCCCCGTCACGACCGAGATGATTGATCGAGTTGGTTGACTGAGAAAGATGCCTAAAAGTCGGACTAAGCGGGAGAAATGTCCGAGCGTCTTCCTCTTGGATCGGACGACGACGCCATCCTAATCGTCGTTAACGTTGCTTGAAGTGGGTAGAAATCGCCTCCAATAGGACCCTTCGAGCGTCACGCGAAGCTTTGTACGACTTGGAATGCAAGATGAATGTCGTCTTGATGAAATAGCGACGAAATGAGGATTCATGTTGATTCGATCGTACCAGATTGCTGCCTGTTCGTAACGCGCCCGATGTCCTCGTAGGGAAGCCTTCGTCGTATGGCCCAAGGTCCTTCCTTCCACGCTAATTGCGTGAATCGTATCCGCAAGTCTGAACCAAGAAAGGATATGAACGACTTGAAGTACGCTTCGCAGCATGGAGCATCCTAGGTCTTGGAAGGGAATGTGCGCACCGAATGCGGACGAGGAAAAGGAAAGGCTCTCCTCTCAGTGGTCGCTCAGAGACGTCTCCCGAATCGAGGACGAGAATACCATGACGTCGAAGGTCGAGACGTTCGGCGAGGTGTTTACTTTGAAGCGGGGGAGGTATTCAAGGGAGGACAAATCTGGCATCGGATATAGATTATTGAAGTCGGTATGTGCAGGATATGAAAGCGATAGGAAGAATGCGAGGAGCGTAATCTGTTTGTCGGAAGAGAGAGAGAGTTGGGGGATTAGGAGCACGTCAATTACGCAGAGAAGACGGCATACCTTCGTCGTCAGTCCATCCATCCTCACACTCCCAAATCCACAACCATCGTCTTCATCGTCCGTCCATCTCATCAGCGCTCGCGGACCGGATCCATATCCCGCCTTCCAGCTTTCCAAATCCCATGTCATGCCATTGAGATAGAGGAATGAAAAGAGTGTGAGCTCTTGAACGTAGAATCTATAACGATGGAAAATGTTGGTCGCGATGCTGAGGTAACAGTATTAAGTTTCTTCGCCTTGGGCGACCTATAACCTGAGCTCAGCTCGACGAATTGGCGAGGAATGAAGTTGAACGCACGTCTCTCGAAGAATCAGGCTCATCAACCCCAACAACCTCTTATGTCGTTGAATCTTCCTCCAGAATACCTCGCGCTCGTCATCCTCCATCCCAGCTCGCATCCTTTGACACGTCGAGGGTGAAGAAGTTTGGACGGCAACACGACCATTACATTGGGGCGCGTGTTGTTAGACGATCGTTCTGGTGTTCGGTGGGTGCTGGGTGCTTCAAGAAAGCAAGAAGGGGCGACATAAGAGCCCGCTTGAATAAAACCGTGACCTTGGAAGAGGATGAGAACGCACAAGATTTTGCCGAGTCAACGACGACACATCCGTCTTCATCTCATTAAGTCAAGAACTCGTCTTCTTGACCATTTCACTTCCTCTCCGCTTCCACATTCATGCTTATTTCTTGAGTGTATCGGTGTGAGCTTAGAGCTTCGAATCGTCGGGATGTTGGGCATCGACGTAGGTGGAAGAAGAAGAAGAAGAGGATGACGCGTCGTCATCGACTCGGACATGTCCAACGAACGCAATGACGCGTCTCCTCTCGCAATTCTCTCTAGCAACGACGGCTATGATTTCCTCAGTTGAAATAACGGCATTAATGAGCTACATCAAAAGCAAACTAGCTGCATCTTTTCACATGTGAGCGAATGTCCAGTTTGCCGTATATTCGATTTACAGAACGGCGTAGGCGTGACGCCTTCTTAGACAAAGGCGTTAACAGCAGCATCTTCCTAAATTCCTTTGACGACGTCGTCGATAGGCTCTCGAGATCTTCCGACGATCATTTTCGATAATCTTTAATCTGGTCGAACCTTGGTTGGGAATCTTCTCGAAATTTGAGACGATGACAAGAGGACAAATGGCGAATGACGAGAATTTGGGCATCGCGATGACGAAGATCATAATTCAGTCCAAAAGGTGCTACCTATTGCATTAAGATGATTTCGATGCTCATACTAGTAATTGCTCTTATATTTGAAAGAGCCCTTTTCTTCATCTCGACTCTCCCAATATTCGGCACGCACCTTCTACGTCCTTAATTTCGATATTACCCATGGCTCTCTCCATCCCCCTTGAGGATTGAACACGACGCGCATTAAGAATCCCCATCTCATACCCCAGAGCACTGTAGCTGAAAGACAAGGCGCGGCGCAGTGGAGACGGTATGAAGTTTGACGATATTGAATAGTGAGTCATTTACTCTCAATCGATTCTTGTCTACGCTGACTGAAATTCACTTGTGGTTTCGAAACGGGAAATCAAATGGAATCCTCTTCTCGATGGCGCCGTCGACGTCGGACGTCCTATAGGGAGCATCACGCTTCAGATAGCGAGCATGAATCCGAAAACACAGGCTTCGAGTCGATTGTGATGACATTTCGAAGACTTTCGAGATTTCGAAGAATGTAAGCAACAATTCTCCGTTGATTATATCCTTATAAAACTCACGACATGCTCTATCTCTGCCGCATTACGAAGCGGTGAGGAAAAGGCGCTCGCATACACCGCATGCACCTCTCATCGCCCCGCTCACCTACCTTCCCTGATTCTCAATCCCGGACGTAATCGAATCCGATTTCTTCTTCTGCAAGACGTTTCTTCATCCCTCCATACGGGTTCGTCATGAAACATATCCTGTAAACAACGACTGACCAACTCAATTTCACAAACTTAAATCTGTTATTGACACTTACACCCGACCATGGCCAAGCGGTATGTTAACCTCCCCGCTCATTTGATACGTGGAGTTATAACGAACTCATTCTTCTCGACATAGCCTCAAGGAGCCATTCACGCGTGTCGCTGAAATACGAATTCCATTGGGAGGGAATATAAGATCGTGTAAACGCCGCCAGGTGTGAAATGGCTCCTTAATCTGATTTCGAAGTATTTGCAGTGCACGACGTTCCAAAAGCTGTACGCAGGCTCTTCCTCTTACCCTCATCCACAACGAACTAGCACCCCCCGCCCTCTCTCTCTCAAGCGGCGCTCGAAGTGCATATGGATAAGCTGGAGAAGATCCTCTCTGAGATCGAGCATCTGCGACTCGATGGTCAGATCGTCAATCGAACCAACATCACGAAACATGGAAGCTCGTGCGATGTGTATCGGGCCTGGTCGAAGAAGCACATGAAGGTCGTCGCGGTGAAGCATCTCCGTCAATTCATAGATGACAATCCATCTTTCGCAAAGGTACGCAAATGCGGGCACTTCTCTAACTAAAACCCTTTAAATCTAAAGCAAGCGTCACAGAGACTGGCGAGGGAAATAAAAGTCTGGGCATCACTCGCTCACGAAAATGTTCTGCCCTTTCTTGGATTTTTTTCCGGTAAGAGTAACAAGATGCCAAGATTAGTCTCGGAGTGGATGGAAGATGGGACTATGACCGATTACATGAAGACATTTCCGCGGTGTAGTCTTCAGACGTTAAAAATGGTACGCATCATAAATCTTTAATATCGCCCCACGGTTTTTCTATGCTGATGCGCAAAAAGCTTCACGGCATTGCTTCCGGGTTGGCCTACCTTCACGAAATGGGAGTCATCCACGCTGATCTCAAAACGGTTCGTAACTTTTGATACTTCCCAAGACACTGATAGAACAATTTTATCTCGTTATAGCCAAATGTGTTAATCTCCAAACAAAAAACACCTCTGCTTACCGACTTCGGCCTTTCGAAGACTATATGTCCATCCCAAACGACTGAGAAATCGATAGTGATCAGCTCGTCCACGAACAACTCAGGAGGAACTGTGAGATGGATGGCACGAGAATTCTTCGCTGTTTCCCCCGACCCTGCTAAATCAGCTCAGAAGCACGACGAAAGGACAGATGTTTGGGCCTATGGGATGGTCGTATATGTGCGTATTCAAAAGATAAATCATGAACCTTTTTAATCAAGACATAATCGTAATGAATCGTAGGAACTCATCACTTGGAAATTTCCCTATGCAGACAAAATCAACGATCTAGTCGCGATGTTCGCGATCGCAAACGGAGAGCTTCCCGCCCTACCTCCAAAAGTTGGAGAAACAGATATATTTCATAAGCTCTGGGACCTCTGCCAACTATGTTGGAAAGATCGCCTGCTAAGGCCAACCGCAGTAGAACTCATAAAGCACGGGTCTTTCGTCAGAGCAATCGCAGCAAAAATTTCTAATGGAAATCTCGAAGAAACTGAAAGGCAGCGATGTGGTGCGAAGGTACGTGGAATATCATACCGTAGAGGATTTCTTTGTACACCCAAGTGACATACACTTTCTGCGTGTTTAGATTGAAAATATATTTTCGCCGCTGCGGAGCCTAGATTTTGGAGGATGGGTTCCTTGCGAATGGAGTGGTAGTATCGGACTGGGACGCTTATATTCTTGTCGACTAGTCCCAGGTTGGTCCGAGAAACAAAATCGAAAGATCTCCGTCAAAAGATTGAGTGTGTCTTTGAGCGAAGATATGGAGCTTGCGGAGGTGAGAACGAAAGATAATCTATTAAGCTACCCAACACTTTTACTTACTTCGCGGTCTTCGTGACGCCTTTTAGAAACTGGCGACCGATATCAGCAAGTGGGCAAAGCTTTGCCATGAGTTCGTTCTTCCGCCAATTGGGTATTTCATTGAGGGCGAGACGATGGCGCTTAATTTAGTCTATGAGAGTGTCAACTACACGTCTCTACATAGCTATATGTTTGGACAGCCGTATGATATCACTTTGATCTGGTATTTGGTAGGTCTCAAACTTATTACAGTAACAGAAATTTTAGCTAATTTCGGTCTTCAGTTGATCGATATAGCGTCAGGATTGGAATACCTTCACGACCAAAGTGTCGTTAACGCAGGTTTAAGAAGTGTTTGTAATATATATTGTATCATCGACGCATCTGACTGGTTTATTAGCACAATATTTTGGTTTTTCATCCTGGAAAGCCGGTACTTGTGGGGTTCGATGTACCGAATACTCTACCGCAGACTACAATGGGCACCTCAAGTGATATTATGAAACACACAGTGAGATGGATGGCGGTCGAACTCCTTGAGATTGAATTTCGTGGAGAGTACACTAAAGAAACCGACGTATGGGCGTTCGGGATGGTCGCCTATGTAGCATCATGCTCTATTTCTTGATTTGTTATAATACTGACTACTTTCGAATTAGGAGCTACTTTGCGGAAAATTTCCGTACCACATGTTAAATTCAAACTCTGAAGTGTCGAAGGCAATCGCCATGGGGGGTCTGCCATCGAAGCCTACAAAGGATAGATCCGATCTTTTCGACGAGTTATGGAAAATCTGTTTGACATGTTGGAAGCGGAATCCGAGCGAACGCCCTTCATCATCAAACCTCCTTTCTTTTATTTCGCAAATTCCTTTTGATAAAGTGATTAGTACGTGAACGTAGTCTTGCAAGTGCTTCAAAATTATCTAACGTCTAACTTATTGAAGAATCTTCTCCCAGGGATCGCGTCAAGCTTAACAGAACAGCATTTGATGAAAAGAAAGTGGTTTCGCAGTGGGACGGGTATACATTCAAGGCAAGCAGAAGCTCAGAGAGTCTCCAATGCGAGATAGGATCGATAGATGAATCGTCGTCATAGGAAGAACAAGGCTGTAATATAAATCCAAAGAATTTGTGTTGGGAAGAAAAAGGGGGTGGAGATGTACGCTGCGCACGGCATGCACGCCTCGGAACATTCGTTCTCAGTGACGAGTCCACATGGCAAGAGCAATTCTTACGCGAGAGAAAGTCAAGTTGGGTCAAGTTAGTGCGCAAGGATGAGGCTAATCTTAGATAGCAGGAGATGAAGAAGTGAATTCTGCGCGGCGGAAAGAAATATGTCAATGAGCTGTCCGTAGAAAGAAAAGTAAACGTATAGAGACACATTTTCGAATTAAACACATTCCGTCGTCGCAAACGTCGCCAGCTGTTCGGCGTTCTCGAACTCTTTTTCTGCCTCGCATGTCCGAGATCAATGACCCTTCTCGATTGAAAACCTTCATCCTCATTTCGTCCCACCGAATTGGGGGAAATTTTCTCGGCGCTAGATCGTAGTGTTTCATTCGGTTTGGGCCAAACCGGTTCCAACCAGTTTGGTTTGGTTCGGTCACGGTTCGGTTCCGGTTCTCAAACCGAACCGAAACTGCTTGAGGAGATAGAGGCGGTTTGGTTTCGAACTGGTTTGCGAACCGGTTAAACCGGTTCGTGAATATCAATATTTAAATCAATTAAATATTATTTACCAGCGGTGATAGACGCACTTGGAGGTGTCAATATCACGTCGAAACTGTCGAAGACGGAACACAATCACCTGCTTATCCATTTGTCGCGTCAACATCGGATTCTGACTGTCTTCTGACGAGCGCCAAAGGCACCCAAAGATCGACACGATCACCACCTTAGCACTACGACCTCGTGTAGAGGAGGTGAAGCATCTGATACACGGCGGTGAGCTTGCAGACATCGAAGATCTCAGTGTACGTACCACCCTGGACCTCTTTCGTCCTATATCACGACATCCTATTCACCTATAGCCAAACCGTTAGAGAACCGGTTCAAGACCGGTTCCAAACCATTCGCAAACCGAACCGAAACTGGTTGGTGAGCGAATGTTGGGACCGGTTCGAGACCAAACCAGACCAAACCGAACCAACGACGATCTAGTGGATCGTCGTTGGTTCAGGGGAGAATGAGAGATGGGAGAATGACGCGAATCGTGTGCGTCGAAAGACTTGAGTATCAATATTTTCGGTCACCGGACAGATTTCGAGTTCACGAGTTTATTACCTTCAAGTAACTGAAGCGTCATCATGTCAGAACTCAAACTCGCGAGAACGAAGAAGATGTCGTCGCGACACACCGTCAACTCTCTATACGAGCTTATCAATAGCTTTCATTGACATTGAAGAGCGCCCAACAATTTTCGAATCCTCGCCTTTGGTTCAGCATTTCGTTCTCCCAAATCTGGAGGCCCCAAAAGACTGGTGACATTGAAGCACCCGCATCCGTTGAATGAGTCTGCAATCTTGTCTTCAACGCTATTTGCGCGAATCGCAAAAAGAATCGTTCCCGATAATATTTTTGGGCCTGATCCAAGGAACGGGCGATCGGAGCAAAGGCAATCAACACCGTAAAGTCTCCGATGAGTGATAGAGCGGCGGTCGAGGATAAGAAAAGACTTCGTCTTTCTCGTTGTGATTGCCCAAGTTTGCCCTCCAAGTTAAACCGAGAGCATCGATGGCGACGATCGACGATCGAGACGAATAGTGATCGTTGTCAAGCGGAGGGTGAAGTAGTGGGCGGAAAGAGCTGACATCGGATGCAGAAGTCGGAATTCGTAGGACATGCGAGAGACTGCATGATTCTGCATGAAAGCGAGACACGTGTTCTCATAGTTCTATTCGTCGGAAGAGCGAGAGAGATTAGAGCATATCAATGACGCAGAGAATGGGTCGCACCTCCGTCTTCTACCTCTTTCATCCTCGCGCTCGCCAAATCAGCCACTGCCTCACGCCGTTTCATAGATATGCCCGTCTCACCACCATCCTCAATATCCTGCCTTTGAAACATCCTGAGACCGCAATAGACGAACGAAGGAAACCCTAGACATCTGAAGGTTGGAAGGAAAGGATAAGCGATGTTGGACATGGTTCTCATGGACTTGAGCTGTTGGGGTGAGGATGATTCGTCGTCGTCGTCGACCTGAAAGAGGTCCGCATGAGGAAGCAGCGAACAAAGAATCTGGGTGCACGCCAATTGAAGAAGTAGATCAGCGATCGAGATCGTTCGCCCCATCATCTGGTCATGTCGCTGGGTCCTTCAGGCGCTCATCCTCGCAAGCTTACGACCTCATCACGGCGCATGTCCATCGAATCGAATGTGAAGAAGCTTAAGCTTGTTCAGCGAAGTTGCATGCTTTGAGAAAAGCGTAAGCTTTCGTTCAGTCAGAAGCGCCGTCGAGAAGAACGATGTCGTCACGTACGAGATGTTCCATTCCATCACATCCTAATCTCATATCCGAGCTCTGTTCATCACTTCATCTTCTTCTCTATCACTCCTTCCTATCCGTTTCCGCACATGGCGTTGGCGAGCAAGCAGTCTTCGCATCCGCCGGCGGGAGGCGTCGTTCGTTCGCTGTGACGACGCTGTCTAACCGAGGCCTCCTGCTCGACACCCGCATATCCTCTCCATGTCTACGATGGCCTTTCAAGCGGTTCTGGATGCATCTGGATGAGATGCGAGACGTTCTTTCGGACGTCAGCGTTGGCGGAGGAAGAGGACGATGAGGAGCGCCTTCCAGGGATGGGAGCGTCGTGGTTTGCTTGTCCGTCAGAATACTAGACGGCCATTTGAAGATATGTTGAGAGCCGAAGAGCCTGAGGTTCTCGAATGATTCATAATGGCTTCAGAATCTTCAAGACGAGGTCACCGTTCAACGACACGGAGGAGGACAGGACTGAGGAGCGCGTCCAACGTGTACTTGAATCGCCGACGCGTCGATATCCAGCGCCCAACTCCTCTCGTCATCCCTCTGATTGGATTTTCCGATGTTCGTCGATCGCATTCACGCGTTTGCTTGAGAGAAAAATGCGAATGTGAAGCTTTGAATGAAGGCCGTTGTCGGACGCGGAGGAAAGAAGAGGAGACGCGTCGCCATGTCCACGACGCGTCTTCCGCCCTTGTCAACGAACGACCACGACCACGACGACCATCTCGAGCTGAACGCCTCTTCTTGAGCCATATTCTTATATCTCGATTCTCACCTGGACACGAAGATTACCTTTGGCTATCTTGATGCAGACGTCAAGCCTCGAGCATCTCTTCACCATAGTCTGGTCACGGCGTTCGACACCAGACGTTTCGAATCTGAGGTACGTGCTCATCATGCTACTCTTCGTATCTTTTCTGCTAAAATCTCTCAATATTGGAATCTCAGGATCTTACGTTTGAAGATGCATTCTCCACGACATCCCCAAGCCTAAGCCCGTCTCGCACGACCTGCCATCTTCCTTGCGCCTATGCTTTCAGCATTCGTCGATTACAGGTTTAGAATTCCTAGGAGCTTGCAAACCTCCGAAGACGTATCGACGTATCGACGAGATTCAGAGCTCTATGAAGTGATTAAAAGGCCAAGGTTGCTCAGGCTCGGGCTGGAACGACCGAAGAAAGAAGTTTTGGGACAGGTGCGTCATAATACTTTACTTTCCTTCGTCAAATCGGCGCTCATGATCTCTCTCTCGATGAATAGAATCTGCTGCTTCGTACAAGTTCCTCCAACAAGGACGATCGAGTCAGCTCCTTACCCTAACTCCAACTCGAAACCTCCCCTAACGGACCTTACCCATCAGCCGGCCCCATCTCGCCCTCAAAACCGCCCGAAATCCTCAACGTGTTGTACGCCCCGACCGACAGCGTCAACGCCATCTCACTCCGCTGGTTAAATGCTCTTGCGTCGCGAGCACGACGTAACAGCTTTCCACAACGTACGACACCCCGTTATCTCTGTATTATCTCCATCTTATTTGACTCTTCATCATCATTCCGATTCATTCGTGAATCGCTGATGGTCAGCGCCACGGAGGTCTTGACTCTTGAGGGATATTGACGAAAAGGTGAGCTTCTTCATACATCTTCCTTCGCCCGGCACTTTAACTCACCAAATTCAATCTCCGAAGATCTTTTCCTACGACGAGATCGCAAGCACCTATAACTCTCAAGTCTCCTTTGGTCATGTTCGGTACGTCCATCTCAAGTTCTCACCCGACCACCCTTCAAATAGAGTAATCTCTCTTCATCACGCAGGAATGATCTTGCGCGTACTCATAATCAACTGCCTCTCCAAACGCACGACGTCCTCGGTCCTTGTCATCTCGTCGACGAAAGACAGATAGTCGGGGATTCTTCGAACTCAGAGCGTCTGATGTATTCACCTACGTTATTTCTTGCCGACGCATTGGGTTGAGCGTTAACTGATACTAGTAGTACTTTGGTCCTCATCGAACGGCGAAATGGGCAGAACACCACAACGACTTCGACCTCTTCGAACTTGAAATTTCCGGCACACTCCCTTCACAAATAAAAAAAATAGATACGTATCGTCTCCGCAGGGTAATGGCATGGAAAACATTTCACCGTCGAAATATTTGACGATTTCTTGTTTGCGGTTACGGGTACGTAGTAGACCGGGCTCACTTTCACTAAACAGAGAGCTGCCGATGCCATTCCTTAGCAACTTTCATATCGATTACTCTGCCAGTTTCCGATCACGGCGAAACAGGAGAGCTTGGCGACTGCCGGTTCGTTCGAACCATTGACCAGCTACTATTCATGTGACGGCGAGCGCGACGACGAATGTGAATTCTCAACATGTACATGCACCATATAGACAAATGGTCTCCGTCGTGCAGCGTGCAAATCAAATAAAAAAGGGACACCTATCGGAATTGTTTTCCGAGAAAAATGAGAAAAGGTTGCCTCATTCTGACAGCGGAGTTTTAAAGTGGCACGACGTTCCAGCATGTTCGTCGTTGACTCGACGTTGAGCGATGCTCTCTTCCTCTTACCCTCATCTATCATGATCACGAACTAGCACATACCCTACCGACATGGCCTCGAAGTACATGGATAAATTGGCAAATACCCTCGCCGAAATCGCACACCTGAATCTCGACGGCCAGGTCGTCATTCAAACAAGCATCACGAAATTGGGAAGTTCGTGCGATGTGTATCGTGCGTGGTTGAATAAGCACATGAAGTGCGTTGCAGTGAAGCAGATTCGTCAATTTGTGGACGACGACCCGTCGTTAGCCAAGGTTCGTATACTACTTGTACTCGAAATACTATTGGCGAGAAGCTCTTTCCTAAGTCATTCATCGCAGAGGCTGGCAAGGGAAATTAAAGTCTGGGCTTCGCTCGAGCACGAGAATGTACTACCTCTTCTCGGTTACTATACCGTTGAAAGGAACAAGATGCCTAGACTGATCTCTGAGTGGATGGAAGATGGGACAATGAAGGATTATATGAGGACATTTCCGCGATGTAGCTTTGAGACATTGAAAATGGTGCGCATCGTAAATCTCGCTTCGCAGTTTTCCTCTTTTAACAGATAAACAGCTATTCGGTATAGCCTCGGGTCTGGCTTATCTTCACGAAAAAGGCGTTGTTCACGCCGATCTTAAAACGGTTCGAATCTTTCACAATATGCAATCTAAACGTGTCTATATTTGCTTTGTCTCTCCTAGCCAAATATACTCATTTCGGAGAAGAAGACGCCTTTGCTTACAGACTTCGGCCTTTCGACGTTTATGAAGCAATCAGAAACAACGACAACGACAACAGGGACAAATTCGTCCGGTTACAACGTCAGAGGGACTGTAAGATGGATGGCACGCGACTTTTTCGTCTCTCTTTCCGACCCTAGCTCTGCGGTTCATAAACATGACAAGAAAACGGATATATGGGCATACGGAATGGTCATTTATGTGTGTATTGCGTTGGACTAATTCATAGGAAATTTCCTGATGTTCGATAGGAAATGCTCACCTGGAATGTTCCCTACGCGGATAAGGTCAATGATCTAGTTGCGATGTTCGCGATAGCGAATGGAGAACTTCCCTCGACGCCCACGGAAACTGGCGAGTCCAAAATATTTCAGAAGCTCTGGGATCTCTGTCAGTTATGTTGGAAGGATCGGACATCGCGGCCAACGGCAATGGAACTAATTAAAATGACTTCTTTTGGTATATATTCTATAATTAAATTTCGCAAATTTATCAGGTATGATACTGACTTTCAGCAACTTTGCAATATCATTTTTCGTGGACATCTAGGATTATCTGATGATCCACAACGCTCTATGACAGTACGTGATCATCTTGCTATTGTGCGCGCAAAATTCATGTGTTGCCTATATGACCCATCGAAACAGGTTGCAAACATCTTCTCGTCAGTGAGGCACCTCGATCGAAACAGCGAAATCATTCGCAAAGAATTCTCCTACGCGAAGGGGCGCCGATTCTTCATCGCACGGCGCACCAAATCCGACAAGACGGTTATGGGTAAATGTGTTTGCGTGTTGATACAAAAGGATGTGGTTTATGCGACGGTGTGATCTTATAAAGCTTTTTTCTGAGCTCATCACAGCATGTTACTAATTTCGTCATTTTCTGAACGCTTTTTTTCTAGAATTTAGCGAAGGAGATCAGCATTTGGTCAAGGCTTAAGCATGAATATGTTCTTCCTTTCCTCGGATATGTCGTCGAGGGCGAGGGTATGTTACTGAGTACGATCTACGATGCCGGGTGTCATGAGTCGCTACACGACTATATGTCCAACTGTTATGAGGTTGCAATACCATATGTCACCTGGGATATGGTAAGACCTCTATTTAATTACAATGACAGCTGTTCTGAGTTATTCTAACCGTCAGATGTATGGGATAGCATCAGGATTGGAGTACATTCATTCCGAAGGTGTTGTTAACGCGGGTTTGAGAAGTGTTTGTCATTGTATACTCATTCTCCCGCATTGTTTGCTAAATTATCTATTAGCACAATATCCTGGTGTCGAATAAAAATACACCATTACTCATAGGGTTCGATGAATCTGACTTTATGATACTATGGGCTGGAAATCCTCCGGTTAGTATTGGGGGTGCGGTGAGGTGGATGGCGGTTGAAATCCTTGAGCCCGAATACCCTCGTAAATACACTAAGGAGACCGATGCATGGGCGTTCGGGATGGTCTGCTATGTGAGTTGATGTCATATCGCAAGTTCATCGTTATGCTGATGCTTTGCATTTAGGAGATACTAAGTGGGGCCTTTCCATACCACCATCTCGATTTAGACACCGAGGTAATCAAGGCAATCATCGAGGGAGAGCGGCCTTCCAGGCCTCACAGTAAGGAAGGATACATGTCCTCCTATAATTTGTGGAGAATGTGTCAGACTTGTTGGGCACACAATCCGAAGGAGCGCCCCACAGCAGCAGGCCTTCGCCTCTTCCTTTCGCAGAACTCGATAGGGGAGCTCGGTATGTAAAATTTGCCTCGTAACCACCTCATTTTTGTCTGACATTGATTTTTAAGATTTTTCTTTTCTGAATCGATTCACGTCCGAAACTCCAGATAATGATGAGTTGGCCGATTAGCCGTCTCTTTCGGGATTCAGGCGCAACAAGTCGCCGTCGGAGGGGCTGCGTCACAAATGTAATTTAAATCTGTAATGCATCGAACAACATCGGCTTTCATAAGTCAATTGAATCTTACATGTGACGATGTGACGACACGACGTACATCTACTAGCACTGAGAACTGGAGGACACTCGGTGCGCCGATCGCCAACAAACTCCGGTAGTGATCGGACATTCGGAAAGGTGGATGCCTCTAAATATCCTCTCTATCGGGCTGAAGTCCATGGTCGCGCGCTCAGAATTATCAAGGAGCGACGAAAAGCGCGATATCTTCGTC
The DNA here is from genome assembly GCA_001020605.1 of Schizopora paradoxa. Classification (NCBI taxonomy): domain Eukaryota; kingdom Fungi; phylum Basidiomycota; class Agaricomycetes; order Hymenochaetales; family Schizoporaceae; genus Schizopora; species Schizopora paradoxa. The sequence continues at coordinate 113,963 of KQ085952.1, forward strand.
TTTAAGGGATTAAGCGAGAGGAAGAAAGCTCAAGCGGCGTCGCTGCGCGCGGATCGTTTGAATCCAAGTTTTCGCATCCGTGCTTTCTCGAAGTCGCGATAAGCCAGACGCGGCATCTAGGGGTCAGGCGACGAGATTGACAAAGCTTGCACTTGTGGTCTTTCTTTGCTCGAGAGGACGCCCAAAGACGGAGCGAGCAAAGAATTTGTCAAAGGTCGCGCTGACCTGTCACAGACAAAACATATAAGTAAACATGATATCTTATGCGAGAGGTTTTATTTACCTCGCGTTCTCGATCCAATCTCCATTCATCCGATCCTGCATCGTGCATCTCAATCAAGCTATATCCTTCAAACTACGTCTCCTTCATCCAAAGAAACGGGCCTCTCGTCCAATTTCGCGATAGAGGAATGCGAACGACGCGATATCGACGAGAACAAAGATAAAGCGGAAGATAAATTGAATGGGATTTTACTCTGCCGCGAGTTCAGTTCCAGATCTTGATGATCCCGATTTCCCTCGTATTGCAAGTGCATCCCAAAGATATGACGATCGAGCCTTGGACGAAGGCCCTGGCAAGCGCAATCCGTGATGATTTCTAACCCTTCTTCAATTTAGATTGAGCGAATTAGCCATTAAAGATGATAGCAACAACGGACCTGCAATAGAGTTTCGTATCGATTTCCCATTCCTTCAAGTTCATGGCGCCTGAGAGATTGAGAAAACTTCCCGACGCTGAAGCCCGGTCAGCGATATCCGCCTTCCACCCAGCCCGTCTTCGCTCGTTCGGTCGACCTCGTGAACGAGAACGCCAGATCTAAAGAGGAGGTACACAATCCTGGACACATTTCCTGCCGAATGACGCGGTAGAGCCTCCTCCTAACCTCCTCATTCCTGTTCGTTCCGACTAGACGCAGGTCTTGGAGTGCGTATCTCCGTACGAGACAGGAAGAAACACGGGGTGCACAGGTGGTGGGACTGGCCTATGAACAGAGATTTGCAGACTGTTGGCTCCGCCTCGAAGGAGATGGATGAGAGCGTATAGGAGACAGAAGACGACCTAGCGACGACGAAGATAGACGCTCGTTCGCGTCGAGACGCAAAGACCATAGTAAGACTTCGAAAATCTAGTTCTGTTCGTAGAGAGAATGAGACCTGAGGATGCGTAGAGAATGCATAGTAATAACGAACCTTTTCAAGAACCCAAACCACCCTCACCGTTGTCATCCCATCGCGCGATCTTGAAGCCGTATTTCCACTCTCTAACCTCTCATATCTTGTGCGACTGCGTAAATGAGGAACGAGAGGTCGCCTGTAAGTTGAACCACGAGGAAGGGTCCGAGTCGTCCGACGTAGGCGACCGTCGTTGCAAAATGGGCAACTCGCAGCCTCGCACCGAGAATTGAGGATTTCCAGCTCGCATTTGAATGTGAGAAGTCGAAATTTCTCGAGGGATTGGCTTTAGATGCTTTCAAGTCGAAAAGAGACCAACATTTGGCTTTCAAGTTGAACGACACGAATGAGCTCATCCAACGTAAATCGCCGACAAAATGACGCCTAGTGCCCTACTCTTCTCGTCGTTCCCGTGCTTGTGGTTTCCGATGGTCGTCGATTGCATCCACGCGTTTTCTTGAGAGAAGAAGGCGAATATGAGGCTTTGAATGAACGCCATCGTCGGACGCGGAGGAAAGAGGAGAAAGAGGAGTCGCCATGTCCACGATGGCGACGACGCGTCTTCCGCCCTTGTCAATGAACGACCTCGACCACGACGACCACCTCGAGCTCAACGCCTCTTCTCGAGCCATATTCCTAGAATCATCACAATTCTCTCCTGGACGCAAAGAAGATTACCCTTGGCTATCTTGACGAAGATGACAAGCCCCAAGCCTCTTCTCGCCATGGTTGGTCACGGCGTTCGACGTCAGACGGTTCGACTCTGAGGTGCGTGCTCATCATGCTGCTCTTCGTATCTTTCCGCTAAAGTATCTCGATCTTAGAATCTTAGAATCTTAGACCTGAAGATGCTTTCTTCATAACTTCCTCAGGCTTGACGCCGTCTCGCGCGCCCCATGCTTCCAGCACTGTTCGGTGACGGGGTTAAAAGTTCTCATGGTACGTAAACCTCGGTCGGCATATCGACGAGGGCTCTACGGCGTGATGAAAGGACGAAAACTGCTCTGGCTCGGTCTAGAAAGTACGACGAACGAAGAAAGAAGTTCTTGGAAAGGTGTGTCCTAACGATTTACCTTACTTCGTAGATCCTCTCCTAATCTCTTTCTCGATAAATAGAATCTTCTTCTTCGTCTCAATGTCTCCTGGCCCACTCCCCCATGACTCCCTCCGATGAAAATGATTGGGTCAACTCGTCATCCTTTCCTCCAACTGGACGTGGGACCTCCCTCACGGCCGTCCGTGAAACCACCCGAAATCCTCAACACGTCCTACGCCCCGCGCAGCGACGCCAATTCCATCTTTCTCCTCCCGAAAAACTGCTCATCATATACTCTTACTTACGTGGCGACCACGACGTAGCAACTTCCCAACACCATACGACACCCAGTCATCTCTGTTTGATCCGTCTTCACTAACGTGAGCTTACTGACTCATTCGCGTATCGCTGATGCTAATTTAAAATCATATCAGGCCAAAAAGGCGCAGCGACACGTTCCGCTTTCAAATTCAAGATTACGGAGCTCTAGAGGAATAATAAGAACGTGAAGATATTCTTCTTCATCCATCCATCCATGCATCCTCCTTCGATCGGCACTGGAACTGCCTGCATTTACGTTCAATATCCCGAAGAAATATATAGCACTCAAGTCTCCTCTGCTCCAGTGGACGTTGACAAACGATGGGGCGGCGACGACGACGGGGTTCCGTGTACTACGAGTTTTCTGGTGCGTATCTCATCTCATTCTTAACTTCCCGCTTCCCCTCCGCCCCCTCTCTCATCTCCGTCTTCCCCTCCCCCTCCCTCTCTCTCCTTTCTCTCCGTTTCTCTCCGTCCTTTTCGCCTCTCTCCCCCCGTCCCTTCGCCCTCCACTCCTCTACCTCTCCTTTCCTTTCTCTCGCTTGTAATTTCCTTTACTGACTCCCCACCCGAGATGATGATAACCCGTAACGGCCAAGAACGCACCATCGGGCACTCCATTGCCTGGAAGGTCGAGCGCTAAATCTTCACCTCAAATCGGGCTCGTAATGCCACTGCAACTATTACGAGCCCGATCTGAAGTGGTGAAGATTTAGCGCAACATCGGAGAGAGATCAAGCTAACTTCGATATAGGAATAACTTGACGATCTCCTCGATCTCGCTCGTGTAACTAATTCATTGTATTGATAAACAACAACACCTTCTTTGATAAGAAACAAAATTCGATTTTACACTCAACTCATTTTGAACTTGAAGCCGGAGTCCGTGGACGAAAAAAAATCGAGTAATGCATCTCTATGCTCACTGAATGAATTTTTTCCATTCATCGATTCAAATCCGGAATTCACGTTCAAGATTGTAAGACTGCGAGTCGCGTACAGTAGATCGTCGCCTCCGAGTCGTTATACAGTACCAACTCGAGGTCTCAACTCCCATCTCGTCGAGCGCGATCTCCTCTTTTACACCATTTAGTATAAGTCATCGACCGATGCCCGTTCCGTCAATAAGAGCTCTGACAGCCTGAGAGCCCGAAGCACAGCAAGAGCTTCGAGAGCAGCGGTGGACACCTCAGAGAAGCGAAGCGTCGATGTATTGCACGATGTTGCGGCCGCACTCGACTTCAAGTGACGCAAGCCGGTCTTCCGAATGATTTTGTGAATATTCAAGTCCGCCTTGGTTCACCACCAATTCGTCGATATGAATCAGACTTGAGTCATCGCAGCGCGATGAGTTGAATTATGTTTGAACGACGGATTTCTTTTCTTTTTTCCTATCTGATGAAGTCCTAAAAACTAGTAATACAATCGTCCGAAGACGAATAAATCGTGTCTTTTTACCCTTCCTACATTTTGAAAATTTCCTTCCTTGTTTTGTTTTGATAGATAGATTCGAGTGGATCCCGTTACTTTCCTCTCTACTCCTTCTTGTACTCAAACTTAACTCCCTCCCGTGCCTCGAGAATGTCAAATTGCGGGAGACCGCTGAACCATCCCGCGCGCATCGTGCCAACGGTGCGGTACGTGTCCTTCGCTTCGTCCTCGCGAATCTTGACGGTACCTGTTATCGACAGTCTCAATAACCCATCCATTCATGCAAGAAAGAAAGGACAGAAAGGAGAGAGGAGAAAGACGCACTTGATCCACGACCAGCCGCTGCAGCATCAGCGAGGAGCTGAACCTGACAGCACTTCTCGAGCGAGATGAAGAAGAACACGGTCGCTTCGATAGATGACGTCGCGACCAAAAGTCCGTGATTCTGTAAGATGACCGCCTATAAACGCCATCCATAATCAGCGCGCCTCATCATCACCAACACCAATCCAAACACAGCATACCTTCTTCCTCCCAAGCGCCCTCGCAATATTCGCTCCCTCCTCCGCCTCCAGCACCACACCCCTAAAATCCTTATACACCGCATGGTCCTCATAAAACGCACAGCTATCCTGCGTGATCATATCCAGCTCCTTGCCCAGGCTCGCGTAGGCGCGCCCAAAGACGGAGTGCGAGTGCGCGGCGCAGAGCACGTCTGGGCGCGCGGTGTGGATCGCTGAGTGGATGGCGAAGGCGGCGGTGTTGAGGAGGCGGACGGGGCCCGATTCGGGGAGAATCTCGCCGGTGTGGGAGACGAGGAGGAGGTCGGAGGGTTGGATGAGGGTGAAGTGCTTGCCCTGTCAGCGAATAGGATGAATCACGTTCATATTCGTCAGTTAGAGATAAGATAAAGAAGGATGAGACGCACGAAAGGGTTGACCCAAAAGCAATCAGGCTTGATAGGATCGCGCACTGTGACGTGCCCCGCGACGCCCTCGTCGTACCCAAGCTTTCCAAAGATGCGGAACGCCTGCGCAAGGCGGAACTTGAGGAACGCGCGCTCCTCCAACTTCGCCTCGAGCGAGTCTCCAAAGACTCTTGGGCGCGGGAAGCTCATCGTCGACTTCTGCGACGCCGTCCGGATATCACCTTCGCGCTCGCCGCCCTCCATCGCATGTTGCTGCTCGCCATTGCCATTGCTGGGTTTTGAGGGAAGAGTGACGGCGGAGACGGCGGGCGTGGTGGTGGTTGCGACGGGTGCCATTGCAGATCGTTCGTTGATGCCAGTGAAGGGACGACGGACGAGCTTCTGAGCTGCGCTTTTGAAGAGCCTGGACGGTGATGGGAAGGAGAGAAGGAGGATGCTGAATATTCCGTGCTTGCTATTGACGGACTTAAATACGTCGAATCGCAGGCGGAGGTCATGGGTTCCACCCACCGGTTATCGCGTTCCCGGATTCCGATATACTTGAGAATGTTGTGAGCGCGAACGCGATAGAACGCATTTGATTGTAGAAGACTGACGTTTTCAGGATTATGACGATAGGCTGAGGCTCTCCGAGTTGACGAATGGGATATGAGTCGGAGGAGAACGTCCAACTGGCAGGTGAACGCGAGTGGTCAGAAGACAAGGCGGAAATCGTCGACCGGTAATTGCTCAAGGGTTTTCAAAAGCCATTCGGTTGTATGTCAGGCTTGAAGGGAAAGGTTGAGTTCCTTCGAAATCACAGAGAGGATCGGGGACGTACGTTCGAACGACGCTCTACCCTGGAAGCCTTGCACTTCATCCTGAGCCACGCCCAACTCTGCGAAGGCATTCTGTCGATCTCCTCGCCATCTCCCGGTAGTTTTTTTCGAAATTTATCGTCTCGTCTAAGTCGTGTAGTTCGTCCATCGCTCAGGCTGGCCGTCGTCGTCGTCAAAGGCAAGCGAACTCGAAGGCGAGGAGAAATTCTGATATCGCAGACTCCTGGCACTCTCGGTTTCCGCCGGGGTTCTCCTTTCTTGGGTTGGTGCGCACTTCAAGCCACTTGTTTGCGCCGTGCCTTCTCGATCCTCTCGATTCTATCTACCATGTCGATTATCGTCGTGCTCTTACCTTAGGATACAGTTTCTCTGGTACTCTGTTTACTCTCGAGCGCTCGCACTGCAGCAGGTGCGCAATATTACATATAAATTTTCAGTTGACCTTCTATCGATTCCTCTCTCACCACGACAGAATCTTCCAGATGTCAATAAAGTCCATTACATGCAAGCGCTCTTGAGGTCAAATGTGTCTTTAGATTGAGCTCTTAGAGTTGAAGAAAAATCAATAAAGGGATTTTGCTATCACGTATTATCGGCTCCAACTCACAAGCCGCCTAGAACTCACATCGCTGCGGTCCTGCGGATTCAAGAACTTCGGGATATTCTTATCCTCCCCCGCACTTCAACCGACCCCGGGACGTCATCGAGTCATCAGCAATTAGCACTTCACTCCGATCAGCCCATCTATGTAAGTTTACTCGGCGAAGAGCAACCGCAGCCTCCGTAGGTTCCAAAGCTATTTCAGACACATTCATATGCCCGACGACCGAGGGAATATCCTACGTTTCCATGTGATAAAGCTGCATAAACGAGCTGCAGCCGTTCACAAAGTGTTATGATTTGCAGCGTTATTCTACGCAGTAAGCTTTGAGAAGTCCGTGATCGTCGTACATGCGCCGTCGTATGCGATAGCGCTATCGGAGGTTTGGAGAGAAAGATTACTGCATGTAGTGAAGTATCAACTGCATTTACTACGCCGCCGATTGACTCTTCTGGTACAGTAGGTTTTTTAACAAATCAAGTCTCGCCAAATTTGATGCACACTCCCCCGCCATCACAGTTGGTACTCGTTTCGCGCTTGGAGGTGTAAAATCAGTCCAATCAGGATTTAGAATAAAAATAAAGAGGAGTGCGTACCTTTTCAACTTATCCTTTGTTTTTATCTTTCAAACCAACGCCATCCGTCTCAGGGAGAGCACCCTCCGCACGCTGTTTTTTTACAGTGATACGCCATACGCCACCGATAGGTTTTAGGAAAAGAGCAAGGGATCAATCAATTTGTGAGTGCTGTACTCACGCGACTGCGATATTGAGTATCAACAACAGACTCACTGTCCCAATCAACTTCGCGTTTCTGTACATCAAGATATCGAAGAAGCAAATCGAATGTTTGGACGCCGCGGTGAGATTCAAGTTCAGTGACCACATCGTAAATGAACGGAAATACGCACAATATATCCGAGACCCACGCCATTCCAAGCTGCTGCTTTGGTATCGGCCAGTTGCAAGTCGCGTAATTCCTCGACCATGACCAGAGGACTAGCAAAGACATATCCAGCGTAAGTGAGAATTTGCAATAATAGGAGCGAATTGAGAAGGAATTTCATCTTGAGACTTGAGTTAATGTATCGAGGTCGAAAAGGTAGCTTCAGCGAGGCAATGAGATACCGACGAGAGTCATAGGTATTTTATACGAATGAGATGTCGAGCGCCATCGAATGTCCGTGATCGCGAGAAGTCTTGAGATCTGAGTTTCTTTGATGAATCTCAGATCTATCTTTCTCTTCGGTGACGACTCAGTGCGCGATATCATGAATGGTATGATTTGCACTGGTCTCCGGTATAGCGCTCAAGAGAGTTTCAGTAGTCAGTAATTTGATGTGAAAGCGCCGGTGTCGAGTGCAATGAGGTGTATAGTAGATCATCGCAGAAATCCATTTGTGAGATTTTCAAAGTGTAGAACAACTAAATCATAGAATGTAGAATGCAGCTTTTGTACAAACATAACGCTGAGTGTATGCACCAAGGGACGATATAAGCAAGATAAATCGCACGAAAATATAATCCGCCAATACCATGGCCAGGCCTCTCACTTGGGAGGGACGACGTTAGTGCGTATATCAATATCATAAACACGTACATATATTCATTATCACTCACCTGCTGAGGAGCAGCGAAACCCTCGCCGTCTTCCCTCGCCTCGATAGCACGCTTATTCTCTTCCTATATTCACGGGTTACAATGCATCAGTTTATTGTTTTAGTACTATTAGGTGGAGGAAACGTACGATTTTCTGGTTAGTGATATCATCGAGGACTCCACGAGGTACGGCCTTTTCAAAAAAGGGGACCGATGTGAATTAACGAGAATAATTTTCTCTGTAGCAACGCACCGTGCTGAATTTCTGGTTCGTGATATCTGAGAGGACACCACCGCGACGCTGGTCATGAGAGTGAGTTTAGTATGTGATAGCTTCGCGATTTCTCATCGAAAGTGAGTTTGTGGACATACCTGCATCACGACGGGGCTTGCGATGGCGAAGCTGATAGACGCTGCAGCGAGAGCGAAGAGAGATAGGAAACGGGCTTGCATATTGATTTGCTTTCGAGGTGTCGAATGAATGTGTTGAAGAGAGTCGGAGACGGATTCTGGATGTATTTTATATGTTGAGACGATTTTCCGGCATCGCGTGAAATGCACTCTTACCGACAAAGTGAGACGGTGATATGTAGCCGAACCACTGAAATATGATACGAATCTATTCTTGATGGGATGAAAGCTCGGATTCTAATTTGGTGTGTTCCATGGTCGTCGTAAAACGCGGTTGAAATTCCAAGCGAGCACAGGTATCGGAATTCCAGTGATGCGATACTTCACCCACTCGATTTCAGCGATTTTCTAACACACATCTGAGAAAAAGGAGAGTTTTAAGTTAGTAAAGGAGGAAACGTTTCGGGAGAAAGTGCATACCTCATGCGTTCTGTATTTCTGCCGCTCGGGATTTAGGTTGAAATAGCTGTTGAAATGAAGACGAGGTCGAAACGAAGTTCGCACCGAATCGTGAGCAGACTTCACCATCAGACAGTTAACGTAAGCCTTACAAAACAGACTGCGGAGACGAAAGTATCGAAGCAAGTCACCTCGAGACGCCTTCCGTCTGAAAAACAATAGTTTATATGTGTGACAAAGGTGCATACTGAAAAAAGAACCGAATTCGACTTCATTGATAAGCGCTGTCTATCACTTAATCGATTACAACGCCAGATTAGTAGTGTCCTCTCATTCAACTCGATTCTTCAAGGTCGAATTGTCTTCTAAGCGGACGTGGTCGAGAATTTGCCCAATGCTAGCGATCTTTGACGCTAGTCTCTCGAGATCTTGGCCTTCTGTGATTGCTGTTGCGTCGGCGGCGAATGCTGCATTGAGCTCTGACAGCACAGAGTCAATCGATAGCCGTTCCGCTGGAACTTGTTTCCAACAACGAGATGCGATATCTTGCAATATCGTGCTATAAGCCGACGCTGATCTCCACGTTTTAGGCACCTCTCCGTCCATGATAGCCATGATGACGTTTCCATCCTTCTTGATTTCGGAGAATGGGACGTCTCCAGTGAGCAATTCCTGCGAATCTCCGATAAGAGCACTGGGAGGGCATTGAAGATACATCGCATCGACGAACGTGAATAACCATGCCAAGTGCCCATACGTTTGTCTCTGCGGAGGGACGTGAAATCGTAAAATTTCCTTTCACGAACCAGACGGGGTAAAATAGCTCCGGAGCCATCCATCGAGCTCCGATATCGCGCAAATAAAGAGCGCTATCGGTTTCTGTAAAGTCATACAAGAGCGGGTCGTTCGACGAGGACATCAAGATCCTCTCCTGAAGAATGGGTATCGTATCAGCGAAAGCTGCTCAACGTTGAACATAAAATTCGAAAGACTGACGCATCTTAATCCGATACAGAATACACCCTCAGAGAGAAGGTAGGATAGGCCGGAAGCGATCCCAATAAGCTTCCAGCAAACCAATTTCAGTAACTGGGAACGGAGCGTAAAATGTTGTCTTACCATCTGAAGCGTCTCCACACCACCGCGCGCATATTTCTTCATGTGATGCTGGATATTTCCATTCTCCTCTGGAGCCCAATCCGAAACACTGAAAATTCCCGGGGGCAGCTCGTCATTAGTATAAAACCCAAGGAAGGGTGCGACATTCCGGTGCACCAAGCGAGCAAGGAAATTCAGTCTTTCGGTTACATCCTGCACGAAGAGTTAGTTCAGTACTTATCTCAATTTGGGTTTGCACACACTTTCATGGTTTTTCGGGACGCAACAGATTTACCATGCAGCCGTCTGAGGACCACGAACGACTGTTGCGACGTCAAAAACCCCCTGTACTTCCCAAGACCGTCGTCGTACACTATGCTCGTGATCTCCCCTGACAAATCGAAATGTGACAAGGAAACCGCCGCTAGAGAACTGTTGCTTAGTAGATAATGATAACGATTATGAGAGAAGACGTACGAGAAGATATAAGATGCACAAGCTTCTCGGCTGTCGGTCGCTCCGAGCGGGGTTTCCAACACGCTAAACACAGCTTCCAGAACGCATCTAACATCCCGGAGCTACCATGGTCGATACCCGAAGGCATAATTGGAAGCTCTCCTTGTATTATTGCTAACATCGTGATAATATCATTTGGCTTTTCGTGATAGGGCACCTTCCAGGTGAGTAGCTCCTATTCGTAGTTGAGAACGTGACGGATAATAGCTTGATAGAAAGCATACATAGATGACCATCCCGTAGGCCCATACGTCTGTCTCTTTATCGTTCTTATGATAGATGCCGTCTGATTGTGGTGCGAAGAGTTCCGGTGCCATCCATCTTACAGTTCCATGAGAGTTGTTGGTGGACGGATTCGTCACAAACGATTGCGCGGTCGTTTGCGATTGTCTTCGGATTAACGAGAAACCGAAGTCCGTGAGGAGGGGAGTCTTTTTCGCCGAAATCAGCACGTTTTGCTACGAAGTAGAGCGTTCAGATGTTTTACGAGGATGAATGAGGGCGGAGCTAAGCACATACTGTTTTAAGATCAGCGTGGATAACTCCATTCTCATGAAGATAGGCCAAGCCTGAAGCGACTCCTAGCAGCTAATTGATCGTTAATAAAGGAGATTCACGAGACGAGATACTTGAGCTTACCATCCTCTGAGTCTCTAAACTACATGGCGGAAACGTCCTCATATAATTTGTCATGGTTCCGTCTTCCATCCACTCTGAGACTAAGCTCGGCAACCTATTAGCTGCACCGGTGTAAACTCCGAGTAGAGGAAGGACGTTTTCGTGTTTAAGCGATGCCCATACTTTAATCTCCTTCGCAAGTCTCTAAAGTGGGACGAGCGGAAATTTGAGGGAGGCGAGCGAGTCGAGGAGATTCGTAGCACGCACCTTCGCGGGTAAAACACTTTCGTCCAAGTACTCGCGGATTTGCTTCACGGCGACGTCCTTCATGTGCTTGCTTGACCATGCGCGATAGACGTCGCACGTACTCCCGAATTTCGAGACATTAACTCGTATGACAACCTGACCATCAAGATTGAGATGCTGAATTTCGGCGAGAATCTTCTGTAGTTGATCCATCTGTTTCGCGAGCACTGCCCGTCTATGCATATGCTAGTTCATGGTGGATGAGAGTGGCTGATGGGGGTGGCTGGAGGAGAGCAGCGATAGGCGATAGACGTCGAACACGCTTAAAAGTCGTGCCCTTTTGACACTCCGCGGCTTTCGCGTGTCTTTCATTTCGTTACGCGTAAGGTTTGAACTTTACCTCTGAATGTCTTCTTCGATCCTTCGACGCTGAAATTATCTATCAGTGATTTCGGCATATTTTTTTCAAGTACAACTGTCGTACTTTCTTGATCGATCACAAGCGTTGTCTCGTATGACCAAGGATCAAACCATCCTTCTCCTTATGTTCTTCGGCAGCTCCGTTGTCGCGTACAGAAAACGACTGGCGGGTCTTGAGGCACGAGTTGCTTGTTTGATTTACGGAAATCGTGCGGGGCGTCCTTTATTAATAATGAGAAGATCGTTGGAAGGAGGACTTTCTCTACCGCGTTGACGAGATTGAATGGGAAGAAGTCGGACAGCGCTCGTGGAGCATTGGATGCCTCGTATTCGAGAGCTTGAAGAGAGGAGCAACCCCGAAAGGTGAACAGAGGTTTTGAAGCTGTTGAAACCGGGCGTAGTACGCGTTGGATAACGAGAGAATCGAGATGAAGGATCGTGGCCGTTCCATCCATGTCGAAAGAAAGAAGGAGAGACAGAGCACTTGCGCCTTTGGAGTTTGGTTCGTCGACGCGCCGCCAGAAAGTTGCCCAATTCTTCGCCTCTTCAGCGGGTATACTACCGTATAGCGCCTGGAAGACGCCCTGCCATGATATTTCGATGATTGGATGAGGATTAGAACCTATGACCGCGAGTCTATGTGGATCCGAAATAGATTTAGTTTTCTATAGAAAGTGGAGATTAGTTAAGGACGATACGCACCAACGTTTTCTGAAGGTCCAAGCAAAAGCAAAGCCATGGGTGAACGAATCCCTTCCCCTCCGTCCAACAGCTCATCACTTGTCTCCATCCATTTCAAAGGCTCCGTTAGATGCTTTTACACCCGCTAATTGCAGGAGGTCGTAAGATCGTGATCGTACGAAACGGACTCGGACGTCTGAAAGCAAGGAATGACGTGCATGAGAAATCTGCGTCGTCGTTGTCGAACATGGACTTCACAGTTGGTGTATTGGAATGATTCGTGACTTCTCTCAGGTCAGACGGCGGCTGAGTTTGAGGGAGGAGATGCTGAAAAGATCTCGTCGAAGAGAGGTCATCGTTGAAGAGGTCGTCGTGGTTGCTGGTCAAGAAACGCGACCGTGGACACGCCCTGGCGCATGGCGGTGACCGGGTGACGCGTCTTCCTCGGGCATCGCGTTGTTATAGCTGCGCCGCCTTCGCCGTTCTTCATAGTCTGGCTTTGTGCCAGTGCTAATTTCTACCCGAATGACTGTCTGATAACGTGAATCTCAAATCGACGAAAGAGAAGCTACTAGTGTTCACCATGCTTTTCGTACCCTCTTCCGTGTTTTCGTTCATGCATTGATCATAAGTATCACTTCTCATATTTTACAGTAGTAGTTGAGACGGTGATGAGCGTCGTCGTCGGCCTGCACATTATCATTATTAATTTTCGAAGCGATGTTGAATCGCATGCGAAATTCTTTGATATTACACGATAATCCAACTCCAGTCTCCAATTTTCCGACTTTTCCACCCTTCTAAACTCATTCTCCGTTCGAACGGTTGAGCGTCCCATCCTCATGATATCAAATCGGCACCGCGACAATAACAGAATCATTCTTCGCCAACACATCAAACTGGCGCACGCGCTCGACCTTCCAGCCTCCTTGCTTGAAGAGGGCGACGAAGTGCCCGATGGTGCGTTCTTGGCCGTTGCCGGTCATCATCATCTGGGATGTTGGAGTCAATGAAGAAATTTTTGAGCGAGTTAGAGGGAAATGAAAGCGGAAAAGGATGAGGATGAGCGGGGAGGAAGACGGGTGGAACGAAAGGGTAAGAGGAGAAGGCAAGAGAGGCAAGAGAGGGAGAAGATGAAGAGAGAAAACGAGAGAAAAGACGAAGAGACGAAAAAGTGAGATTAAGATAAGAAGATAAGAAAAGAAAGACGCAATACACACCATCAAACTCGCAGTATACGGAAACCCCGTCGTCGCCGCCCCCACATTCGTCAACGGCGCAGGCAGCGTCGGCTCTTTATAACCCTCCACCTCATCTCTTCCCTCTCTTCCTTCCTTTCCCTCATTTCTTTCTCCATCTTTTGCTCCTCCCTCGCTTCCGTCCTGACCTCCGATCTTGCTGACGCTCGCGCCTCCGACTTTGCCTTCGCCAAAGCCCTCGGTCAGACACGTATACGGCAACACCTTATCCATCACCACCAACTTCGACTCCTTCGAGTCCCCTGCGGCGGAGCGCAGAGAACGGAGGATCGTAAGACAGGCGTCATCGGCCCAGTCGTGGAGGATGTGTTTCATGAAGTAGACGGAGGCGTGTTTGATTGGTTGGGGGGCGAAGAAGTCGGATGCTGCGTTCACGAAAGGACGAATGAGAAGTGAGTAAGCGAATTAAGTGAATGAGGGATGAATGGAGGAGGGATGGAGGAGGAGAGGATATGTGAAAAGGTATGGAAGAGATACGTACCTTGGAACGTAACCCGCCCAGACTCGACGATCGCCTTCTCCTCCCCGTCTTTCCAATGCTATACGTCCATCACATCACGCCAACGCCAACGAAACCCATCGAAACCAAAAAATCAGAATCGAATCCAAATAAATAAATAAATAAAATATGAGAAAACTCACGCCATTCGCAACCTCAACCGTCTTCTCCATATCCTGACACACGACCTTCAACCTCGGGTTCGCCTTCGCGATCTGCATCGAGATGTTTCCGATCCCGCCTCCGACGTCGACGACGAGGGCGTTGTCGGGGAGGGAGGTCCATTCGAAGCCTGTTTTTTTTTCGTATCACGCCAAAGGAAAGAGGGAATTTCAGTGAGCTGATTTATCTCGTCGCGAGGGATGTCGAAATCGAAAGCAAGAATGAAATGAACGAAGAGAAGGAATGAAAGGAAAAGAAAGAAGGGAAGAGTAAAAGGAGCGCAAACCACGCACGCACCATTCGGAACCAACTCAGGCGAATCAAACTTCTCCCCCGTCGCCATCAACACCTTGAACCTATCATGTCTCGCCTTCTGCTCCGGCCGTTCGTACCACTCCCAAAGTGTCATCCCTTCCGCGCCTTCGGCAGAGGAGGAGGAGGAGAAGGCTTTGTTGAATGCGCTGTGGTGGGGTTTGGTGGAGAGGGTCCAGGCGGGGTCGGAGAGGGCTTCGGAGAGGTGGGCGGACATTTTTAGAGTCTCGTCACCGCTGTGCGTATGAAGGGTATTTAGAATTTACAGTGATATTTGAAGAAATGAGATAGTGCAGTGGGGAGGGGACGTACAAGTGGTCTACGCCGGCTGCGAGGCCTGCGAAGGGTTTGGTGTATTTGTTTTCCGGGCTGCCGAAGTAACATATCATTTATCAGTATCGAATCGACGTATTAAGAGAAGAGTTGTGAGAAGAGACAAACAAACAAACGTACTGAGCCTGGAGCTCCTCGACGCTCTGTCCTTTATCGAGCACCGACGAGAGGCGGTTGTTTGCGAAGACGTCGGGGCGGACTTCTTTGTAGACCCAGTTGCTTGTGAGGACGCGGAGGATGACGCCTAAGGAGACGAAATGCGGATTAGAGTTAGATGATGAAGAGATGAAAAGGGAAGCGGGTGGAAAAGAGAATGAGAATGACACGTACCGAGCTTGAGAGGGTGGGTCTTGCACTTCGCTGCGATCTCGTCGACGTGAAGGCCCTTCGAAACGAAACGAAGTTAATGAGTGAGATCTCGTATGAAGGAGGATATACGATGAAGCTGACCTTTTCGCCAGCGTCCCTCAACGCCTCCGTCACGTTCAACTCCGATGCAGCACGCAACGCAGCCCCAGCCACGCCCTACACAACAGAACCGCGAGTTTACATCATCAGCGAACGGCAATATCGAATCATATTGGAAGAAAGAAGGAAGTCTCACAGAGGTGACCAAAGAGAACAACCCCATCGGCGCAGGCTGAATAGTATTGAGCAGCTGGTGCGTCGTGCTCGCGATGATCGCCAACGCATCCACCACCTGGGGATCTTTATCGTTCGCGACGTCCGAGCCTGGCTTGTACGGCGCGTCCAGCGAGGGTATGGCGATGCCACGTTGGGCGCAGGAGGCGTCGAGGACCTTGCATTGCGCGAGGATGAGCTCGGCGAGGGTCGTGAGGGAGGTCATCGTTCAGGTCGAGCTTGAACCTGAGTCTGCCAGTGAATTTGGTGTTCAGGTGGTTGGAGTTGTCGATGGGGATGACTTGAATTGACCGCGACGTGGGCTCCTCTTTATACCCAACGACATTTGAGTCGGCGCCGTGCACGCGGCAGGAAAGAAAGACGAAATAACGAATGAGTCCGGCGCGTCCGTTGTCGCATGACCAGCCCCAACCAATCAGAGCCCCCCGAGGGATCAGCAATCTTATCAGATAAAGGGGATAAGATTCGATCTGTTCGCAGATCACCCAATTTTGCGTGAGTCAGAGTCCTGCCGATGCAGCAGCGTCAGAGACGGCGGTTGTGAAGCATGAGGCGAACGACGAGCGCTTGCGGGAGCGATAGAGATCTCTATGGGGACGAATAGGGAGTTTTTGGTCAGTTTCAGGTGAAACGTAATGGCCGGCTCGTCCAGTTTCTGCCAGTTTCTGGACCTTTCCTAAGTTCGTTTTGATCCAGTACGAGATCCCACTCATTTCAGCCCTCCGAGAGACTCTCACAGGTGTGGAATGCGACGAAAAGCGCTTGAACACGGTGTTTATCGTCGATCATCGTGAAACGCTGACGACGCCGCGCGTCGACTCGAATGGCCAGGACAGGATGACGCGTCTTCAAGGTTCTCTTCTTGCCTCCATGTCCACGTTCATTAAAGAATCATTTGCTCGAAGACCATGTGCCTCCCAATTTGCATCATCTTCGACCGACGTTGCTGCCAGTGAGTGTCTGTGGTTCCGGAGGATGGCAAAAAAGGATGAAGTTCAAGGCGTCGACGCGTCATCTTTGACGTCCGTCGGCTGTCTCCGAGTTGACCATGCTCGTGTTCTTCCTCCCTCCATCATGTCCATGTCGCTCAATTTCAAGCAGTCTCAACCCAACGCATCCAGAGCTACTCAGAATCGTTTTTCTCTTCAAGGTTCAACACGTGGACTCTCGACATCCGGAGGCCGTTCCTTCCTGATGGATTGCAAGTATACTCGAAAGGGCTCTCTTCGCCATCCTTCCGATCCAGCGCCATGCAAGCACCTTGCCAGGTCATGGCGTTGAAGACTAAAGCGCAGAAATTGAACCTACTTCAATTCAATAGCAATGGTGACCCAGCCTGAGCGGGTTTGGATTTGGACGACGTCTTCATCCGCCCACGAGCTACCCGTCCTCAAGGACCGCAACCGTTCGGCACCAAACAGCGGGCTTCGCCAAAACCCATCTCCATTCACCCATCCAAACCATCTTCTCAAGACTCGCCTCAAACTCGCAAATTGGTGATTCACGTGGTCTTCCAGACGTCTGGCGTCTCTCGATCATCGTCCACGCCATCGCAGGAGATTCGTTAGGTGAAGAACATTAAGAGGAATTCTGAATGTCGCGCAATGGGATGCTGGAAGGAATAGGCTTGGTCGAATTCCTAATGAGGTGCGTCCCTTGGTCTTCACGTTGCCTCCTCAACTCGCTCCTGAAGCACTTCTTCTTCCCTCGTTTCAGAATTCCTATCTCCACGCGGACGAGTACCTCTATCCGACGTCGCTCGATCTTCCCTTGACGAGCTGAACAAATTGGCTAGGATGACGAAGAGTTCAGGATATCTGGTTTGGTAAGTATAGCAAAGGGTCGAGTTATAGACGAGGTGCGTATACAATACAATCTCTCACCATTGACACGATCCATACCTCTCTCTCTCTTCTCGCAAGACACAGTATCTATCCCGCCGAAGCTTCCCTTCCGACCCCCCCCCCCCCCCCCCCCCCGACCCCATATCCCATGCTTCCGGATGCAACGCCCTTCGGTTGCTGGTCTGCATCCATCTTCGACTCTCAGTATCTCTAAGAAAATTGCCAGAATACAAGACGCGCAATGGAATGGTGGAAGAGACGCAGAGCTGGATGGCGAAGAGATGGGAGTACAAATCGGACTCGGCTTTCGACGTGGTGCATTTTAACTTCACTTTCTGGCGTCTCGAACCGCGAACAAAATCGGTGGTTTAGCAAGGACAATCGCCTGCGTTGTACTCGTTCGTCCTCTTGGCACCTCCCTGGCGCTTTCTCGTTCCTTATTCACGCAAAGTGGTAGATGGAGACAATGGAAAGGCGACTTGAAGTGCGCCCGATATGTCGATGGAAAGAACGGCTAGTATGACGAGGATAAAGGGTTAGGACTTGGATGGCCCCTTGGCCATTACATTGACTCCTCGACGCCTCCCTCGCATCTTTCTCTTCTCAGAATCCATAACCCCGACTGGACGGATGACATCGACCTCAAAGCTTCCCTCGATCACAAGCGCCTTCAGCGTCGCGACTTCTTCTCTCCCTCCTCTCCACCCGTGACACGTTTCCGACCGGTCGAAGCATCTCCGGAACGAAATCGTCAACAACGACGAGGCACTCTGCTTGTTATGCGAACGCAGTTGGGTCGTCAGCACCATTAGCAACAGCCATCTTCGTACTTCGACTTCGACTCTCAGGCGTCGAGGCCTTCTTCATTTTTCTGATTTTTGATCCTCGAAAGCGAATGAGAGTTTGGAGGCGAGAACTGACGGGGAAGTGTCGAAATAATGACGGAGGATGGAAGACGACGGAGTTGAGTCGGTGGTGGTGCGAGCAGACGGTAGGACGTCCTTGCTCTTCGACGGGGTGCGTTACATTACGTCTGCTCTTTTGACGCGCTTCTGAAGTACCCCTCTCTCTTCTTTCTTTTCGAGTTCTACCCGTTTCTCCTCTTTCACCTTTCCCGCATTCCAGCTGCAAGGGGGAATATTCGTTCGTCGGTTCAGCGCCAGATATCCGAATCCTTCGGCCGCTCATCACACTCGAGCGAATACCATTCTGAAAAGCCGCATCGAGGATTAGGACCCTTTTTCCCGGCCGTCGTCATCACTCGCTTCTCGTCGAGGTATCGTCGGGATCTCCCCATAGTTGCTTTCGTCGGATTATTTCTTTCCTGTGGGCGGGATCAGAGACGTTATATGAGGTCGGATCTTCCTGTGGAATGTGCACGCTGAATTGCATGAATATGCATCATTCGCAATTCTGTACGCAGATGCAATCTGAATGACGCCTTCATGATCATCTCCTCGAGAAATTCGCTCTTCTGCATCCATGTCGACTCCAAGAGTATCTTCTCCTCAAGAAATGAGAAATCTTCGACAACGCATAGCACCACTTGGCATTTCCGTTTATCTTCTTTCGAGCCTTCGCGGAGTCTCTACGCAGTGAACCACGCCCATGAGCAGGGACAAGCTAACGGGAATGAAAGTTGGAACGGCTGTACGACAACTCAGAAGCGCGCCTCTAACTCTGTGTTATCAACGCAATCATTACCTCTCTTTTCATAGGACAATTAATCGGACGGGATCCGCTAATCTTTTCAGACGATTTTGTTATATCCTCGCCTGATCTCTCAACTCAAATTGAATGGCTGCCGTCTTCCCTTTGACGATTTCTTGCTGGCCTCTGGTCGAGAAAGCAACGCGAACATCTGGGGTTGGGGACGCATTTCGATTCGATTACATTCCGTTGCGGGGCGACTTGTCGCTCCCGAATCTCGAAGGAAGTACATCTCAAGCATTATAGGTATCATTGTGGGAACGCCTGAATGTTGCAACGCTCGAACGTGACGAGACTAAGGGGAGAAAATTCTGAACAAAGATAGACGTTAGAGAAATATGAATGACTTGCGGCCCAGATTCACATACTAATCTCCAGCGAAGGTTTTTGTGAAAGAAAGAGACGAAGGCCGGTTGACGTAGGGCGTGAGTTTGGAGTTCGCCTACAACAGGCCATACACATCCTCCGCAAAGACTCGAAATGCTTTCCTACGCGCTCATCAAACGCCAACGGCATTCTGAAGACGTACTTGAGTGGTAATGTAGGATCAATGTCATCTTTAAGAGATTCTGCGCATAGCAGTTCCTAATTTAGAGAAAAAATATTAGTAAAAGAAAACAATCTTGCAATAAAGCGCGGAATCACATATACGACCGCTCCAAACGCCCGCACATCAGTCTGTTTTGAGTGCACGGACTCTATGCCTCGATCCTCGGAACGTCTCATAACTTCAACTAACTCTTTCATGCTATGAGACGGAGAGTCTTCTATTGTATCTGACATAAAGGTAGCAGAGCCAAAGTTTAAGAGCAATGGCTTGGACCACGGCGATATCAGAATATTGCGCTGATCAAATAGTTAGCTTAAGGACGAATGGAAAGTGGGTATATGGACAGACAGGTGTCAGATTTCCAAGTATAACACCCTGATGGTGAATGTATTCCAACCCCGACGCTATCCAGTGCAGCTGAAGGATTGAATCAGATAGGATATTCGACGTAATGAGCAGTCAAAATGCTGACCATCTTCCACGTCTCAATACCTCCACGTGCGAATTTCTTCATGAAATTATTCAGCGAGTCATACTCCATCCATTCGTAGACCAAGCTCAGCAGTAACTCTTTTTCTTCGAAGACAAATCCAAAGAAAGGAAGAATGAATTCGTGTTCCAACTTTGTCCAGTCAGCAATTTCCTTTATTACTACCTGAGAAGAATTAATAGGGTGGAATGACTTATCGTAAGAATTTTTTTTTTGACCCACCCTCGCAAACGCCGTGTCCGCGTGACTTAACAAGTAAATGCGTTTCACGACGACCTTTCGTTTATGCTTATTGGACCAGGCAGTGAAAAGATCACTTCTTCCGTGAATTCGCCGCTCGCGCATGATATCCCCTTCAAGGTTGAGGTGCCTTAGCGATGATATTATATCTAGGACCTGCCGAAAACGTATGATATTTCAATTCGCGAGGATATGATATTCTACGCACAGTTGCAACACGAGATACTTGATAAGACGAATCAAGATGTTCCACAGCAACCATTGTTGTAGAATTGCTGATCGTTAGAGTGATTGTTTTTCGACAAAAAATATACGTACCAAAAGAGGTTGAGTTTATGAGTTCCGCTGCCGTTGGGCGCGACGAGCGATCTTTCCAACACATCTGGCAAACTTCCCAGAGCTTGCTGAATATTTCAGAATTCCCAACTTCTGGAGGTGTCGTGGGGAGCTCTCCGTTTGATATCGCAAACATCGCGACTAGATCGTTGGTTTTATCCGCATATGGTATTTTCCAGGTGAGTAGTTCCTGTGTTTAAAAATCAATGAACGGTTCTGAACAGTTTGTTAGTTCACGTGCATATATTACCATTCCATAAGCCCACACGTCCGTCTTTTTGTCGTGTTTATGAGTCGCGTCGGGGTGGGAGGAAACGACAAAAAATTCGCGTGCCATCCATCTCACAGTCCCTCCCAAGTTGTTCGTTGATGAGCGTGTCGCAGTTGACTTAGATTGTCCTACAACAGCAGAAAGGCCAAAATCCGTAAGCAAGGGTGTTTTTGCCTTGGAAATAAGTATGTTTGGCTATGAGACATTGATTGAATAGTAAATTGCGGAAGGTAAGAGATTTCGAACCGTCTTAAGATCCGCGTGGACAACACCTTTCTCGTGAAGAAAGGCTAGTCCTGAAGCTATTCCGATTAGCTTTCTGTTCGTCAACAGAGAAATTTTCTGAATTGAGAATAACAACGCGCACCATTTTCTGTGTCAGGAAACTACATCTCGGAAAGGTCCTCATATAGTCCGTCATCGTCCCATCTTCCATCCACGAAGAGACTAATCTGGGCAACTTGTTGTTCCCAACGGTAAAATATCCAAGAAGTGGTACGACATTTTCATGATCAAGCGACGCCCAGACTTTGATCTCCTTCGCTAGCCTCTACAGCACAGACATTATGAGAAGCTCCGCACCAACGACCGCGCTATTCATACCTTCGCAAAAGACTCATCTTCGTTGATAAACTCACGAATTTGTTTCACGGCGACGCTCGTCATGTGCTTTCTCGACCATGCCCGATACACGTCGCACGAGCTTCCTAGTTTCGTGATGTTGATTTGATTGACAATTTGGCCATCGAGATTCAGATGCGCGATTTCGGAGAGGATCTTTGCCAGCTTGTCACTAGCCACTTCGCTATCTGCTGGGCAGAGTGGGTTTGGTTCGTGGTGGATGAGTGGGTCTGGAAGAGCCTGAGAGCGACGCTCGACGTCGACGTCGAACATGCTGGAACGTCGTGCCCTTAGGGCGCCCCAATATCAGAATAGAGAACCCAATTCTCACCTCGCGGCGTTTACTAGGCGCCTGAATTGTTTTTGAATGATTTGCTTTGAAGGACGCACCGTACAGTCTTTCACCGCCATGTGAGACAACACCGCCATATGAGACGCGACACCTGTAAATAGAATATTTTAGCTGCACATAGCGCAGTATTGCCCAAATTTTAGGTCTTGAGTATCGGTAGGGCCAGTATACTTGTTCTAGTCAACTTTTTATTTTATTTGAAGGTAGAATGGATGAGAAATTTGACGGAAACGTGCACAAGAATTCTCTCGAAAGCTGTTTCTCAAATTTTTGGGACTCATACTTCAGGTATTTCGTGGGGTTATTGGTAGGAAATTGTATACACTCTTGCAGTTACCCTTCAAGAACCCATGTACCAAAAATCTCAGCACAATACATCCTACTTCAGTGTATATCTACGTTGCAAACGGAAGCGGCGTGTCAACCACCTGCTATTTTGGGGTAAACAACTCCGGTGGGCCCATTTTTTCTCTCTTCATCGTCGTTCTTGGTGTCGACGACCTGCAGCACCCACCAAACCCCTCCATCTCTATTTATTTCTTTGCCAAGCACTTTTCTACACTTCATGCAACTTCATGGGTGGGCGGGCAAAATCCCTGACAAAGAAAGCTCAGATTCAAAGCGAAGAGAAAGAAGACCTCGTACAATTGGCTGTCTCCGTGTACCGAGCAGAACTCAAGAAGCCAAAGGATGACCGCAAGGGTGCCCGGACAGTCTGTAAGGAGGTCTCGGACGAGTATCAAACGAAGACAGGGCGGTCAGTCAGGGTGGATCATAACACAATGCTTCGTCGACTCAACGGGGCTACTAAGAGCCACGCTGAGTCCCATGCGGCGAAGAGCTGGCTCTCTTCTAACGAAGTTGAGACAGTCATTAGCTTTGCGGAGGAGCTTTCCGAGCGTGGTATCCCCCTCACCCTAAAAACTCTCGAAGAGCACGTTAATTTCATTGTCCGTGCACGCCTAGGCACGATCTTCACCGGTGTTGGGAAAAACTGGACATCCCGTTTTGTCGAGAAGCATAACGATCGTCTAAAAATGTTCTTTGCTTCACCTTTGGAACGTTCTCGCGCAAAAGCCGTTAATCCCACTACTCACAAGATGTTCTTCGACCTCTGGGAAAATCTCGTCAATCAGCACAACATTGAGCCTGATTGTATCTTCGCAGCCGACGAGACTGGTTTCATGCCCGGCCGTGCATGCAAGTCCAAAGTCATCGGAAAATCTAAGAAAAAGACTCAGCATCGAAAGGAAAGTGGAAACCGAAGTATCATCTCCGTCATGCCAACTATCTGTGCCGACGGCACATCCATCCCTTCGTTGGTCATTTTTTCTGGAGCTGCATACATGATGTCCTGGAAGCAGGATAACCCTTTGAAAGCTTCGTGAGTACCACCACACTTGATACAAGCAAGAGATTCTTACGCATTTTTCTCCAGCATTGGGTACCAGAAGAAAGGGTACATGGACGGCGAGCTTGGGATAGACTGGATAAAGCATTTCTATCACTACGTCAAAGACAAGCTGGATGGCCGAGACTGCGGCCTTCTACTTGATTGCCATCGTTCTCACGCTTGAATTCCTCCTTTTCTGTCGAAAAAAGCGAATCCACGTCGTCTGCTATCCTTCCCATAGTACGCATCACTATCAAGGTCTCGACGTCGTCATTTTCGGGATTTTGAAGAAAGCATTCTCAAAGAAAATGTTAGAGTTTGAATCCGCGATGGGACAGGGTGTCTGCAAGGATAATTTCCTTGGGGTGTACGCACCTGCTCACATTGAGGCCTTCACTGTATCCAACATCAAAGCGGCCTTCGCAAAGACAGGCATTCATCCCATTGATCGCTCTAAGATCACACCATCTTCCATGAAACCCAGCGTCGAGTACTCAAACGTAGGAGATGGTTTACCCCTTCCCCAGCCGTCGCCGGTTTGCGCTGTCGTTAACCTGTTCAAGCTAGCCAGCAGGGATGGAACGGAGCAGACTCACATCGTCCCGAGAGGTCCATTCTCTCGCCAGACACCTTTGGAAATCCCTATCGACCCTATCCTCCTCGCAGAGTCTCAGCTCGCATCCCAGCAAGTTGCGAGAAGCTCCGCTGGTTTCCTCTTATCATCATCACCCGTAAAATCCTCCTCCATCCCCCCTATGCATTTACCCCATATTCCAGCTCCAAAACCGCCCCCTCAAGACCTCTTGACGCTCGTTCCCGAAAATAAGATGGAGGAATGCCTCATTGATACGCTGGACGATTACGTGCGACGAGAGATTCTGAGTCACGCCGCTCTTCTCGGGATGCAAGCAAGTTTGGTCCTGCAGAACATGTATTGTGAGCGGCTTCGAAGCCAACTCTTTGCGAAAGAAAAGAAGCAGGACTTACCGAAAGGAAGCGGCAAACTTGCAAGCGACGGTCTACCTCGCTGCCTCACCGACGACGAGTTTCTAGAGGAAGTTCGGGCCTACACTGAACGCCAACTTGCGGAAGCTGCAGAGAAAGAACGCAAGAAAGACGCAAAAGCAACTTACCTGAAGGCTGTGGAGATGTGGAACAAGTCTGAGAATGAAAGGAAGGCCGCGAAGGAAGAAAGGAAGGTCGTTTGGAGGAAGGAGGTGGAAGACTGGGAAGCGGAGCGAGCCCTTGCAAAGAAGGAAGGTCGAAAACCAAGATGGAATAAGCCCACCCTGGGCAAACTCCCAAAGGCGCTGCCTAAACCGAAGCTTCCTAAGGCCTCTGCACCTTTGGAAGATGTTGAGGAGGAGCTTATCGAGGGCGTGGACGCGTCGTTCAGCTCGACATCGACAACGAACGACGATTGAGAGGGCGTGGGAAACGCGTGTCTCAGATCGTGGTCTGAGCTCAAAACCGCCGTTTATTAGCCTCCTACAAAGTTGGGCTACAGGATCTGTAGCACCCGCTACAAACGCCCAAAACGGCAGCCTGTAGCTCGCCTCGTCAGCCACCGCGCGCGGCTTAGTAATGCATGTCACACATAGTCACAAAAATATAATCTGCATATACCCACCATTATCGAGCGAGGTCGAGCAACATCACACCGCTAAATGTCGAACATCTCAGTGCGAGAACGACTATTAAGGTCGTACATGATATACACCGCCCTTCGGGACCTCGCAAACCCCCCATACGAGCAAGATCCGGACGAAGTTTCAAGGCAACTCATCGCAGACATCGAAACCTTTCGTACTTTGCGATCTACTCGCTATCTCGCTCCTCGCATACCCGTCCAGAAGTGCGGAAATATCTTGGTGGCTTTTGAATACGCACAGGACGAGGCGATGCATCCAAGATTCTGTCGCATGCTTCGCTGTCAGCCTCGAAGCTTTCAGATCTTACACACGCTCATCAAGAACCATCCTGTCTTCCAAAATAAGTCGAACAATCCGCAGACTCCCGTTGATATCCAGCTTGCGATTACGCTGTATCGCATGGGCCGGTTTGGGAATGGTGCATCTGTGGGAGACATCTCATGTAACACGGGGTTTTCAGAAGGATCGGTTCAAAACTTCACCTCACGTTGTTTTGATGCAATTGAATCCTTCCACGATGTTTTCGTCCGACCGTTGACTGCAGAAGAAAAGGAGGTTGAGAAGAGTTGGGTAGATGGTCAGGTAGGATTTGTAGGACCATGTCGCGATGGCATCGTACAACATGACGGGACTTTGGTGACACTCTACATAAAGCCAAGTCTCAACGGAGATGCATACTTTTCTCGCAAATCAACGTACTCTCTCAACATCCAGGTAAGTCTTGCTTATCTGTATTTGTTACAAGTGAACTTACTTCGTTTAGATCGGATGCACTGGGTCCAATTTACGGATCGTCAATTACTCTCATGGGTACACTGGATCAGCGCACGATGCAGCTGCATTCACGGGAACATGTGCATTCAAGCACCCCGAATACATGTTTTCTGGCGAAGAGTTTAGTTGGGTTGACTCTGCCTATCCATTGGGACACCGTACCATTCCTATACATAATCGGCCAGCTTCACTTGAGGCGTATAACATGGCGTTTGACAAGGTCGCATCGCACATTCGGGTACGCTCAGAACATTGCATGGGTGCACTGAAAGGGCGCTTTCAGTGCCTGCGTGGGCTTCGAGTTAACATCAGTTCTGTGGAGACTCACATAGAGGCTTGCAGGTGGATCACCATTGCAATAATTCTTCACAATTTTTTTGTTGAAGTCGAAGGAGCTGGTGAAACCAACGAGATCTTTTTGGAAGATCAAGAGCAAGCGGGGCCCGTCGATGCGGTACAATTAGGGGCAGAAGCTCTGGAGGGTGGTGATGCAGCAGCGGGGGAAGCCAAACGACGATCTATTACTGACGCAATTCTTGCGTACAACGAAGTGTGAGTACATGCCAATCCATACTATCCAAAACATACTGATAAACTGCATAAGGCGTCGGGCTGAGAGAGAACAGAACCAACCATAGATCAAACCTCCATCCTGTCCAATTCTTCCAGCTTGCGTGCAAGTGCTTCATCGCGCTCAATGATCTTGTCGGATAGAGCAATATATCGTTCTCGAGTCATCAGCCCCTCGTCCAAATCCTTTCGATACGAGGCCCTTTGACTTGTGAGAAACTCGCGTTCCTGTAGAAATGTCTTTCGCCTCTTGAGGTTCGCCTCATTCTCTGCCTTTTCTCTCGAAAAGCGGAGATTTTCTCTAAGGGTATTCATCAGTATGTTACGAAGAAAGGATAAGTCGAGAAATCTACTTGTGCATGTCCAAAAGGCTGTCTTCGAGCGTACGCTTTGCAGGGACACGCTTTACGCTAGAAGCGGAGTCGACCTTGCGAACTGCATTGGCCAACGCATCACGCCCTCTCGCAGGAGTGGACTGGCCGGTCTTCGAAGATTGAGATGCCGGAGGCGGCATGTTCTCTTTGTCGGAAACCCGATTAGCTGTTGCCGGGACTGCTGTAGAAGGCGCTGTCGCTGGTCCAGGGGTCAGAGCGTTTTCTGCGAATGCTGGGCGAGGCGGAGATGGGCTGGGCGACCGCATTAAAGCGGCGAACGACATGCGACCGGGACCAGGGGTTATGGGCGTAGCAGTGACTTCGGGTTCTCCAAGCGGCATCTCGAATGGCTGTAGTGGAGTTTCGGGCGTAGCAAAGAGCTGCGGATCGATCACATCTTCCGGAATAATGTGCTGGTCTTCTGCTTCGACAGGAGTGAGCGCACCATGCGCGTTCTGGTGCTGAAGATGTTCTTCGGTCGCCTGGTAGTGAGTGGTTTTCTTCCCTTCCGGCCCTACACCCGTCGTAACGACAGGCGGAATCATGTTTGGTCGGGTACAAAGCAGTTTGTGGAGTCGCGAGAACGCTGGGAACGCTTTCTCAATGTGATCTGGCGATGTCATCAAGCAAAAGTAATAGGTTGAATGAAAAGGACACTTACCCCAGATATTCAAAATATCCGGCGGAGTGAAAGCATCCGGCCCATCTTCTCCGACATAGTACGTAGCATATTCATCGGTAGCCTGAGTGTCGGTTGCCTGAGTATCCGTGGTGTCGGTAGTGCCGTTACCCTGCGTTGATTCTTCTCCGCCAATCCCTTCGCCAGTTTGATAAAGGCGCCTCGCTTTCTCCTTGTACTGTTTGAATAAACTTGAAAGGAAATCTCGTAAGAGATACAGGAGGGCAAGGAAATACAAGACGTACTATTCTGCCTTTACTCGCACTCTTTCGGATACAACTGTAGCATGTCCGATGCTTATCTTGCAAATTTCCGGAAAGATTGCTTGCGCAATGCGACGATATACGGTGTTCTTGCTGTCACCGCTTGTCTTCTGCAGGTTAGATATGAACAGCAGTTTTTTTCGCTTCAAAGCGTGTGACACGTACCTCTCCAGGCCGTTTCCCGCAAAGCACGATACGATTCTCGTCCTTCTCCATTTCCGTAAGGAGAGCAAAGACGAGTTTCGAGCCGTCTTGATTCCACAGAATCGGTGCGAGCTCCACCTTTGCCTTCACCGCCTTAGCTTTCCCCTTCGGTGCGTCGGCTTGCACTGAGTCTTGGGGTGCTGAGTCGTCATCCTTCTTCTTCGAAGACCTTTTCGTACCCATGTTTTCTTCGAGACACTGAGACGGGACGAGCAGAGACTCAGCAAAAGTTGCGCTGCAGGTTGTCACGCAAGTATTACATAATTTTTTCCACGCTTGACGCGGCGAGCTACGAGCTGCCGTTTTTAGGCGTCCGTAGGAGGTGCTACAAAAGCTGTAGCCCAACTTTGTATCCTACTATTGTAAAATATTCATAACTTCACTCTACGTCATCTAAAGTACTTCAGATCTTGTATATAGTTGCTTCAGTACATATTGTAACATCATGTGTAGATAGTTTTACAAAATAGTAGTCATTTGTTGCGTTATCTGCAATACAAATTTGGGTGTCTCAAATGGCGGTGAAAGACTGTACTTCAGCTCCGCACGACTTGTTCCTTAGAGTTTAAGAATTCGTGGCTTCAGAAAATAGGAAACGAAGTTCAACTTATCTATACTTTTTCCATGAGCGAGGTGATTTTCGATCAGAAAAAGTAACGTACAGGGTGTACGATTGGCTGCAAGCGCTTAGTTCACATGATTACTGATCATATCATACGATTCCTTTTAGAATCTTACAATAAAATGGACACCGTGGTGACAGGTAGGTCGCATTCGGTAAAGAGTTGAAGTTCATGAAGAGCATAAGGTACGCCCTTGACCATTTTCGACCAATAATGTCGTCTGAAGAGGAGAGATATCAGCGCAGCATACTTTTAAAATAGAAAAAGAAAAGAAAGAAGCGAGAACGACGTAGTATGAGAATTCGCATATGAAAAGAGAAACAAGAAATTAAAATCCTCAGAACATTACTCACATCTAAGTTCGACATATACAGGACTTTCGTTGCCGTCTCGCAGCCGTCCGTTAGCGATGCAGGTAGTGTCAATCCCGAATATTTCGTATCCGATGGCTGCTACATCCTTCTCTCCTCCCCCACTTTCTCTCCTCCGCCTTTCAAATGCTACAGCAGTAAAGCTCAAATTCAATGAGAATATACTCAAAGGATGACTGTATCTCGTGTTGCTCGCATCCTTGTCGGCCTTTGGTGCGTCTTGACAAACGAATATTATCCTCTGATTCGCCTCCGTACCACACTTCTCCCAGTCTCGCTACCAATGTAGGCGATATGGAAAGGATGTCCATGCGAAGCCTAACATATTACAAATTATGAATGAGTTCAAGCCTATGAATGCAAGTATCGCCCGAAAGTAAGCGACTCACCTTTCGGAATCAACTCAGGCTCGTCAAATCTCTCCTCCGTCTTCCCCAAGTTTTCGAACCGATAATTATAGCTGTGGTGCTCATGAAGCTCTGAGAATATGCTTCGCCTACGAGGAGTGAACTACGGAAGGTGTTGAGGTCGGAGGTGAACTATGGCCATCGCGAGAATCGAGATGATTAGGAAGATTTTACCTGTAGAAATAAGAGAGATCAGCAACATCAAAGAAATAAGACGAGCTATCAGGGAGCACCCGTGCGGAATTCATCTACATCTTCGCCATCGCGATGGTCGAACTCGCGACCTCCTACATCCCCCCTCACATTATCGTCCATCATTTCAACAAACACTTGACGTACACCATCCGAGGATCAAGTTGCAAACGCAAAAATCTCCTGCGCCCGTAATCGAGAAATTGAAGAATGCTGGGACGTTACGTGGAGGTCAAGTCCGAGGTAGACACAAGTCAAGGTCGTAAAGACGAGCTCATCTAAGTTGAAGATGTTCGTCGAGAGATCTCGAGAAATTGTTCGTGACGTCGTCAGAGAATTCTTCTTACGTGCTGCGAGTTCGTGAGCTGAACCCATGACGAAAAAGTACTCTTGCTTACATAGATGGCTCGTGGACATCCTGGTCTTTAGGCTCGAGGTAGAGGCCGTCGTAATCGTCGATTTAAAACGCGGAAGGAGCTTGAACGTGCCCGTGCGTCGACGTCTATTCATCATCTTCTTCCAGCCACCTTGACATGTCGTTGAAATCCGACCAACCCACACGATAGGCTCGGTCGTGAAAGGGTGAGAAGGTAAGAAGCTAAAGACGTGATCTGTTAAAATTTGTCGATGAGAAAGAGATGAGGGAAGGTTAACGAAGCGACACACCACCGCTATTTTCATCCCAGAGCTCAAATTCCGGACAACCCTTGGCCCGTCCCCAGGCTCCAAGTCATTTCCTTCCCTATCTCTCCGTCATATATCCTAATTCTCGTCAACGCGCGCCTGAGACGCATGCTCGTTCATACATCATGAGAATCCATCCCCGTATTTCAGCTTCCTCGAGAGATGATTATAGAGTTGAATGGACGAAGGTGGCGATGGGAGATCGGAAGAACAAGGGAGACGAAGGCGAGACGGCCGGAGACGCTGTTGAAGATCTGTAACTATCATGAGCCTGAGCTTAGCATAGCGAATCGAAAAGTATGATATATGAGCGCACCATCCATAGAGCCGTCGACTACGGAATCTTTGAATCGCCCTATCCCTCGAATAATGGCGATACAAGTAATCCGCCAGTGGTTGGCGAAATGAACGCCGCACCGCCTTCTTTTAAGGGACGGAAGGAAGGACGTCAGATTTCGAGATGGATAGTTAGACTAAGTTCAGAGATGTGGATGCCTGAAAGGCTGTCGAGGTCAAGGTGAGATGGTGTACAGTTAGAAGCGTCGAACGAAACGAGAAAGGGTTCTGTCACGTACAATGTTTTCCTCCAATTCCACACGTAGTTCCACTGATTCGTGCAGCAAATCCTTCTTCTCGGTTCATCTTTCATCTCCAGCCAAGTTCTAGTCGAAATAGAAAAGTAGTTGTCGCTGGGACTTGAAGAGCGTTCTTGAAGCGGTGGAGTTTGTCCACGTCCCACAGAAGTTGGCTGCTTCACAGGCACTTTCCTTCCGTGGTCGTGGAGAGGATCTGAGAGTTTGCTATGGTGTTCTGAAAGGAGATACCATGAGGTATTGGTTTGTCGAACGATGTCGCGTAGGAACGAGGCTAAGTATAACATCGAATGAGCGCTGTGAGTTGAAGCTGTCAAAATCGCAAGGTGGGAAAATTCTAGTTTCGGAGTATCAAAATGGCACGACGTTCCAGCGTGTCCAATCGATTTCTCCCTTCCTCTTACCTTCACCCACGACGAACTTGGCATCTTGCACCCGTCTTGTCGAGGTGAACACGAAGCACATATGGATAAACTGGAAAGGATCCTATCCGAAGTCGCGCATCTTAATCTCGGCGGCCAAATCGTCCATCAAACCAACATCACGAAACTAGGGAGTACATGTGAGGTGTATCGGGCATGGTCGAACAAGCACATGAAGAGCGTCGCGGTAAAGCAGATCCGGGAGTTTGTCAGCAAAGATGCGCCTTTCGCGAAGGTATGATTTCGCGGTCGTTGATTCAGAGTTTCTCGTAACCTAAAATTTGCAGAGACTGGCGAAAGAGATAAAAGTTTGGGCGTCTCTCGACCACGAGAATGTTCTACCTCTTCTCGGCTATTTCACCGTCGAGAATAACAAGATTCCGCGATTAGTGTCCGAGTGGATGCAAGATGGGACGATGACAGACTATATGAAGATGTTTCCGCGATGTAGTTTTGAGACGCAGAAAATGGTAAGCATTGGAGCGCCTCGCGAACCTCTTTTGTTAATTCATAGGAAGCTATTTGGAATTGCGTCGGGGCTGGCATATCTTCACGATAATTGCGTTATACATGGTGACCTCAAAACAGTTCGTTACATTTGATTCCGTCACAAATCATCAAATAAAGCAAATCAAACGGTTATTTCTTATAGGCAAATGTGCTAATTTCCAAGGACAAATTCCCCTTGCTCACGGACTTTGGCCTCTCTACAATCATTAGGCAATCTCAGTCGACCACACAATCAGTTGTGACGAGCCTGAGCTCATCCACTTACAGCGTACGAGGCACTGTGAGATGGATGGCACGCGATTTTTTCATTATACCCTCGGACACTTGTGATGCTGACGAAGCGACGGATGTATGGGCTTATGGAATGGTTATATATGTACGTACTCTGTTAAATTGGCACTCTGTTATTTATGAAATTTGGATAGGAAATGCTCACCTGGGATGTCCCATACGCTGATAAGGCCAACGACCTTGTCACTATGTTCGCAATAGCGGGTGGGGAGCTTCCTGCGGCTCCTTCAGAAGTTGGTGAACCCGGAATTTTTAAGAAACTCTGGGATCTCTGCCAGCAGTGTTGGGAAGCGCGGTCGTCCCGGCCAACCGCAACAAAACTTGCAGAGCTTACGAATCCTGGTGAATCACTATTTGTTGACGAAACCCTCCGAGCCATCGCTAACCATTTTATAGCGACAAATCCTGTGGGACATCTCGACACATCTGACGAAGAATCAAACACCGGTATTGCCTACGATGATACTCAACATGCTAGGAAGGTATGAGAAATACAGGATTGTTGTACGCCCAGAATACAAACATCTTTTATAGGACCCGATGGCACTGATTGAAGACAAACTCTCGTCGCTACAGCACCTCGATCTCGAAGGAGAAATTTCTTGTTACCGCCGGTCTTTCGGAGCTCAAGAGGTACACCACTCGTCCGGATCGTACGAACTACACAATCTACACTTCGGCTGGTCCAACAGGCATAAGCGGGCGGTTGTCATCAGAAACCTGAGGATCTCTTGCAAGGATACGGCGCTTGCAAAGGTGTGAATTGAGTGCTCTCCCCGAGCATCTACGTATTCAGTGGTTTACTCAACGTTTGTTAGAAATTGACGAAAGAGATAGGGATCTGGGCAAATCTTCGGCATGAACACGTTTTTTCACCCCTTGGATATCTCGTCGAGGGCAAGAACAAATTGTTGAGCATGGTATACGAATGGATAGAGCGCAACTCGCTACACGAACATAACCGTCTTGGTTCCCCACGCGGCGGTCCTGACACCTGGAGAATGGTAGATTCTTCATTCATTCACGAAGGCAGATATTCTATTTAACTCTGATCGTTAGTTGAAAGGGATAGCATCAGGATTAGAGTACATTCACGGTCAAGGTGTCATCAACGCAGGTTTGCGAAGTGTTTGTCTCTACATATTACTCACTGTCTTGTCCTCAAAGCTGACTGGTCTATTAGCACAATATCCTGATCTCGCCCTCGCACGAGCCGATGCTCGTAGGGTTTGATGTACTGGCGAATCAACCATTGACTGTGGTGAAGGCTTCGGTTAATCATTTGGAAAGTGCGGTTAGGTGGATGGCGGTTGAACTCCTTGATTGTGAATCTCACGGCGAATACACTAAGGAGACCGATGTGTGGGCGTTCGGGATGGTCGCATACGTGATTTCACACTCAGTCGTTGACCTATCATTGTACTGACGATTTTCAAAATAGGAGCTACTCAGTGGAAGTTATCCTTACCATGAATATAAACGGGACGACCAAGTAATCTCAACGATCGTCGCGGGAGTGCCGCCACAAAAGCCTACGAATATGCGCAGATACAAGCAATTCGATCCACTGTGGGAAATGTGTGAAGACTGTTGGGAGCATAATCCAATCAGACGCCCCACAGCAGCCCGTCTTCATTTTTTGCTTTCGCCAGAGTGAAATTTGGTATGCGAATTTGAGTTTGTAAGCAAATTTCTGTCTAATCGCAGGACTGTTAATCATTGAACACCTAAACCACGTCCACTCGGAGTCGAGCTCGAGAGCCCGCGAGGCGATGGCCCAGGCTAGTTATTACACGTAGTAGATGTAGAGATACGAAACGAATCCAACTCAAAATTAATGCCCTTACATGTAATCCAGCCACATTTTTTGGGCTACATCTATGTGTTGTTTCCTCATCGTCCGAACGTATACTGGTATGTTACGTATCTGGGACTGTGGAGCATGAGAAGATCGATTAGTCTTTCTCTCTGGTTCGCAGCGTCAAGATGCGAAGTGCTTACGTAAGTCGACGCAATCCGAACGAGGACGCTATAGAGCTTCGGCGGCACCGAGCGTATGATAATTTTGAGCTATTTCCCGAATGCGATTTTGATGTCGACGAAGTAGAATACGCACAATAATATTGCAAAGCTACACGTCCTGTTATGAAGGAAATCTTTCAATTGAAAGTGTTGATGAAGTTAGTTACTATTCCAAAGAGATTTGTGTCATCTTTAAGAACTAAAGACCTGGTTACTCTGAAACTGATAAGGCAGCTGAGTCCTGTATGCTGAAAGCACTAGCGAAAATCGAGTTCTTTTAGAAGAATCAGCACCGTCATCGCCATTGGAGTAAAATTGTTCGTTATTTGCATAGGACACTTCAGAGTCTCACTCTCACAAGAGTGGAAGAGGGCAATCTATACGTTGTGCAGCAAGTATCCACCTTTATCTTGGTAAATTGTCGACAATGACAATTCGCACGTCACCTTCATTTAGTGTGACAAGCAGGGTTCAGTACATGTTTGAACTTGCGCCCATATCATATTGCAAGAAGGCGAAGGAAATTTCTCTGTACAATCATCTATCTCTAAAACTACATGAGCGGGGAGTTTTCAAATTGATATAATAATATACACTTGTCACCTCAACGGAAAACCGAAACTACACAGCATCTTTTCATTCCTCAAATTTTCAGAATCAAATTGGCGAGGCGATGACAGCTGAGTCATATCGCGCCAAAGAATCGAACTGGCGCACGCGCTCGACCTTCCATCCGCCTTTCTTGAAAAGTTCGACGTAATGGCCAATAGCTCGCTCTTGCCCGTTACCGAGCATCATCATCTATCGAATAGATCAGCAACTATCCAACAAATTGAGGATAACCAAAAGTCAGAATCCACACTCACCACCAAACTCGACATATACGGGAACCCAATCGTCGCCGCCCCCACATTCGTGAGCGGCTCAGGCAGCTTCGGCTTCGTGTACCCCGGCACGTCCTCGCCCTCGCCCTGGTCTAGGCACGTGTACGGCAGCACCTTGTCCATCACGACGAGCTTCGTGTCCGGCCCTGCTGCCTCGCGGAGGGCACGCAGGATCGTGAGGCAGGAGTCGTCGGACCAGTCGTGTAAGACGTGTTTGATGAAGAAGACGGAGGCGTTCTTGACGGGTTGGGCGGCGAAGAAGTCGTGTCCTGCGGATTGCACGAGTACACAGTTGAGGTGAGGCAGAGTACGTTGGTGAAATATTGGATATGTATCGATTATTTACCTTGGAACGTAACCCGTCCGGAAGATATGATCGCCTTCTCTTCATCGCCTTTCCAATGCTGCGGAAACGAGAATGAGGCTCAATAAAAGGCATTAAAAATAACGCGAAACTTACAGCATGTGCAGCTTCAACGGTCTTCTGCATATCTTGGCAAACGACCTTGAGCTTCGGGTTCGTCTTCGCAATCTTCATCGAGATATTGCCGATGCCTCCTCCAACATCGACGACAACACCGCCATCAGGAAGAGAAGCCCATTCGAATCCTTCCAACGTTCTCACCAATCAGCT
This sequence comes from Schizopora paradoxa, assembly GCA_001020605.1. Taxonomy (NCBI): domain Eukaryota; kingdom Fungi; phylum Basidiomycota; class Agaricomycetes; order Hymenochaetales; family Schizoporaceae; genus Schizopora; species Schizopora paradoxa. The sequence goes on from KQ085952.1 coordinate 149,421, forward strand.
AAAACGCAACTAAAATCACGATAAGTAATACGTACCCTTCGGGATCAGCTCAGGCGAGTCGAACCTCTCCGCTGTCGACATCATGATCTTGAATCGATCATGACGCACCTTCTGGTCGGGCAGCTCGTAGAACTCCCAGAGCGTGCCATCGAAGTCAAACGCCTTGTTGAACGCGCTCTTGTTCGGCGCACTGGAGAAGGCCCACTCGGGGTCCGCGAGCGCCTCGTAGAGGTGGGCGCACATTTTTAGGCTGTCGTCACCGCTATTTGAACGAATATGAGAGTCATTGAGAGATGTATTAGGAGAAGTAGAGAAGTCAAAAGGCGATGGATACGTACAAGTGATCCACGCCGGCCGATAAGCCTGCGAACGGCTTGGAGTATCTGTTCTCTGGGCTGAAAGAGAGACATGTATTCAATATTTGTTCACAATATTGGGAACTGTAACACGTACTGCGCTTGAAGCTCCTCGATACTCTGTCCCTTATCGAGGACCGAAGAAAGCCGGTTGTTCGCGAACACGTCAGGTCGGACCTCTTTGAAGACCCAATGGCTTGCGAGCATCCTAAGGACGACGCCTACGAGAAGCAAGAAGAAAGACAGCATTAAAATGACGTGAATTGGAAAGAGGTAAGTTGAGACGCACCGAGCTTGAGTGGATGAGTCTTGCACTTCGCTGCGATCTCGTTGATGTGGAGACCCTAGAAAGAATGGAACAAGTAAGATGGGGATGAAAGACGATCGATGACCGAGAAAGAAACACATTACCTTCTCGCCGCTATCTCTCAACGCCTCCGTAACGTGAAGCTCAGAGGCGACTCTCGCTGCCGCGCCAGTCACACCCTAGTATAAGCAACGATTCGTCGTCAGAGAAAGGCTCTCGGAGTGATAGATCACAATTGGAGACGTACTGAGGTGACGAAAGAGTACAGCGCAAGAGGCGCGGGTCGGATGGTCTTGAGAAGCTGCTCCGTGGTGCTCGCGATGACCATCATAGCCTGAGCCGCCGCGGGATCGTCGTCCGTCGCGACATCCGAACCGGGCGCGTAAGGCTTGTCCAGAGAGGGTACGGGGATACCCCGCTTGGCGCAGGAATCATCGAGGATTTCGCAGTTCTTGAGGATGAGCTGCGCGAGGGTCTTGAGAGAGGTCGTCATCGTCAACGATGAAGATGACCGAAGAGTAGGGGGATGATAACTCACCCATCGCAACGATAGCCATCCTTTATACCGCAACGCGAATCGGACTTCGCAGTCGGCATAAAAGACGTATAACGAACAAGTCCGGCTCGTCGATAGTCGGGTGATCTCCCTCTGTCCAATCAGAGAGCGAGACCACATCAGCAATCTTATCAGATAACGGAGATGCAATTCAATCTAATCACATTTCGCCCAATCTTGATTTCGTCAGCACCTTGCCGTCTGCGCAGCGTCAGCGACGGCACTCGCAAAGCACAAGGCGGAAAGGTCCTAGAAGCACGTTCGTGTATGGAACTGATGTAGATCTCTATGGAAACAAGAAAAGAGGTTTGATGAGTTTGGGAAGAACGTAAGGAATGGATGTTTCGTACGGATAAACAGGCCTCTCTCTCTCCAAGTTCCTCTGCGCCTGGACCGCATTAGTGAATTCTTGAGGAAGTGAGCTTGGCTCGAAGATCGAGAAAAAGAGGGTTCTGGAATCTTTTAACAACATTCATCCTTCAAGTACGCCGTGGACGAGGACGATCGTGTGCGGAAGACAATTACGAAAGTCGTTGAATAGGTAGAACTTGAACTTCGTCCTTGCGAAAGTGCCGACAAGCGACGATCATGCCGGAAAGACAGCGTGGAGATGAAGGGGTGTGAGTCGTCCAAGGTTCATCCGTCGCCGCCGTCCGCTTTACGTGTATAAGACGGCTCGTAGAGCTCGCGTAAAGGATAAGAGGATGGAAGGAACGTTCGATATCACCCATCGTCTCCTTCTCCGAGCCATAGTTCCCCCCATGACCTGCATCCCTCATCCCGTTTAGAAACTTCATTTGAGGTGAAATTGCCTCTCGCAGCCATTTCCAGCGTGACTTCTTCTATACGCCTCGGAAAGAGAACCGGGCTGGAGAACACTCGGTTGGCAAGGTCTTTGAGAGAATTCGTCTTTTTAACGGACGACCTTTCAAGCTGCTGCGATGTCGAGGAAGATAGAGATGGAGATGTATGTTTTGTCGTTGGCATTGACATCGATAGTGGGTATTGCAGTGAGGAGAATGAGCCTCAGCGTCGATGAGGACACGGTAGATTTCGTAGGATACCGCGTGCTGACGGAAGGTACAGTGAACCAAGATGGCTGGAGAAGGAGAGAGGAGAATGGTTTAGAAGAATGTCTCGTCGTTGGAGAGCAGGTGCGAGGGGAGCTTGAAGAAAGAGGCGTCGCGACTGATGAAGAAGTTTGACCGGGTCTGCCGCAGACGTACTGCATCTAAGAGTAAATTTTCAGAATCATAGCTCAGCGAGCGAGAGAACCATACGCACGTACCTTCAAAAAAGCTCACAGACTTTTGACTCGTCTACACGCCAGCGCCCAAAAGCCCTCCTCAACCATCGCCCTCCTCACCGCGCTCTCCAGCCTGCGTCTGCATCCTGTCCATAACCCATTTCCCGGAGAAGAAGAATCGGCGGAGCGAGTTCAGAGAATGTTTGTCTGGGTGAAAGGTTTCTCGTTACCAAAGGCTGAGGCAGGACATTCGAAATACCGACTTTTCGAAGACGACCACGACTTCACGAGGTATCGTGAGATACGTCGCTTTCGCCTTCAAACGCAAATCAGAGACCACATTCCCAATGAACCTCATGTTAAATGGTTGCAGGTGCGTCGTCGATGAAGCTTCCGAATCCATTATTCAAGTTCAGAATAAGTGGTGAGGAGGATGGTGATGACGCGTACCTTTGAGCCTGCCCTGTCCCGAATCCCATCCTTCCACGCTACATACCCCATTTAACCCTTTCCTTCGATGACGATGAGGATGGACGCAGAATCTGATGGAGGAACGCGATCTCCTGGTGCGGTTTCAGGCAGAGGTGACGTTCGCTCGACTTTTCTTCGGTGGGAGTCAACACGGAGAATTGCACGAAGGAATGATTCGAATCCAAGTTTTGAGCCTATCGGTGAGCTTCAATGACATTTTGAATCGTCGGTGACGAGGAGAATTCAGCTGAAACCTGGTTGTAAGTCGATGAAGAACTGTCGTGGTGGGAAGAGGAGAAGGCGCGTCAACATATACATCCACGCGTCCACGACGCGTCTTCCACGTTTCTTGACAACGACGACGACGACGGCCAATAGACCTTGAACTGAAAGGACACTCATCGAGATGAACTCCAGTCTATCCCTTAACATATACATGCACTTAAAGACGATTTTAACGCATTTGGTGCGTCTACAGCAAATTCCGTCGACCTAACAGACCGTACTTATCAACTTTCGGGAGTTCCGAGTCGCCCTCTGGCATCTAGCCGAAATCTAGTCCACCAGGACTCCCGTTTGGAATCTGGGAGACTACAGATACATTTCTATGATGCGCTGAAGCGAATGAGAAAAATCTTTAATTGTGAATGGAGAAGGAAGGTGCGCATGTACGTTCTATCTTCACTTCATCTATTTCCTGAACGACAGGTCTCTCGATCGTCTGCTGATTCTTGCGTTCAGATTCTCAATGGTCAAACACCTCCGATGCATGTAATCAGAAAGGATTTGCACACTCTTTCTTCGCTCGCATTGACTTGGTCAAGTCAAATTTTCTGAGGATCTTCCGATCAGCTGAGTCGACCATTAACGAGATTTTCGTCGGTGTATTGATGACCATGTATTGGCAGACTCGGAGGAACTCACTTCGGGAGCGGCACAGAGGTTTTGATCGCTTTCAACGCGGAATGACGATGACACAACAATATCTGTAAAAAAAGAACGGGAACTCGTGTTTGCAATGCGAATCCTTGAGCTATATACACATTCCGATATCAAGAAATTCATATCAGCATCGTCTTCTCAATTGAGCTCCAGCCCCTAGCCAGTTCCGACGCATCCTGGACATGCGTGCCTCCATTCCATCCCACCTCGAGAATATTTTGACAATTCCGAGTGATCGTGAGCGACATCTCTTTGACAGCTTGCACCGTCACAGATAGTTCACGCGGAAGAGCATGTTGAATAAGGCTCAATGCCTCTGAAGAGGCATCTACGAAAATATTTTCAGATATTCATAATTATCTTCTAAATGACGATGATCTGGCTTACGACTTCGAATCTTGATTCCGATGTTGTTGAAAGCCCTGCTGACTCCGCCCAGTTTGACTTCAGTGCCCGGGCCCCTCCAAACAGGTTCGTCAACTGGTGTATGTGGCGTACGAATTTCGAACGGTCTACGGATGCATCTCCAGATCTCGCGGCTTCGAATCTCCGATACAAATTTTGGATCCATCACTCTCTCCAACGATTTCGAGAGTCCCGAGAGATTATCTTGTAGAGTTTCGACAGTATTTGAAATTTCCTTTACCTCTTCCCTCAGTACATCGTAGGTATCAAAGAGGTTGTCGCCCGCTACAAATTTTCCCCCCCTTTTCGAGATATCGTGGAGATCATGGATCATAAAGCTAGAAAATCTAACATAGTCGTCCACAATTTCGCGAAATAGTTTAAGGATATTGCCTATTGTCATATCGAGCTTGGTGACGCGGCGGACCAGCTCGACGAAGTCGCGTTCGCTTTCTTCAGCATCGCACCTGGAAGCTGGGTAAGTGGTCTCGACCAAATAGTAGGTTTGGTCCGAGCGAATTACCGATTGAATGCTGTGATCCAACGACCTAAAATGTCTTTGGATATGTGAATCTCTCCTATGGTAAATTCGAATCGTTCTCTGCTGACGCCATGCCGTGCGTCACAGGCCGTCAGGCAGAATTTCAAGTTACCAAAGGAATGTCGATCACTGTCGATGTGACTCAGCGTTCAAAACAGAGTTTAATATATAGCAAGTGACACACCGTTCGTAATCTTGATTCAATAGATATGATTAGTAGTCAAATTTTGACTCGCAAGTTTCACTCACCTCCTGGTCCAGACAGATAAGTCAAGATATATCCTAAGGAACATCGACGGGTTCGCTCCTGCCAGCAACAACATGCAAGATCCCATAGGCTTCTAAATATTTTAGCATTTCCGCACTCTTCGGGTAAATCTGGTAGTTCTCCTTGCGCGATCGCTTGTGAAGGAATCTTATACATATAGTACGGGATGTTCCAGCTGAGCAGTTCCTATTATGATGCACGAAGTCGAATGGATGAACAGCGGTTAATAACAGTAGAACAATGGACATACATATATCACCATGCCGAATGCCCATATGTCGCTCCGTTCATCGTGTTTGGAAGGTGCAGCGTTCTGAGGAACGACGAATAGCTCTCTCGCCATCCATGGCATTGACCCTCGAATATCGGTTGATGTTGTCGTCGTCGAAGTTAACCTGGAAATCCCAAAATCACAGAGTAGTGGGTTTCTGTCTTCCGAAATCAGGATGTTGGCCTGCCGTTGAATGAGGTCGAGTGAGTAGAATTTACTTTCGAGAATTTACTTACACATTTGAGATCCGAGTGGATAACGCCATTTGAATGCAGATACCCCAGCCCACAAGCGATTTTGAAAAGCTGGCGTACATCAATATCTCTTTTTCAAGCTGCAATACTGGCACACTCACCAAGTCCCATGTTTCCAGATCAGCTCGAGGGATCAACTTCATGTATCTGTCCAACGATCCATTGACCATCCATTCAGAGACCAAGTTCGGCACAGGATTGGATTCTCCTTCGATGTAATAGCCGAGGAAAGGGAGCACGTAGTCGTGTTTCAAAGACGACCAGATATGAATCTCCCTCACAAAATGCTGACATTCGTGAGTTCGTATGGATGTCGCGGGGTAGAAGGAGAGATAGAGAGTAAACTCACTTTAAGAAAAGTAACATTCTCTTTCAAAAATACGCGGATCCGTTTCACGGCAACTCTCCTTCGGTGCTTTGAGGAGAATGCGATGAACAAGTCGCACGAGCCTCCGAACGATGAGGGCCGCTCTTGTCTTTCGATGATTTGCCCTTTGAGGTCGAAAAAAGATAAGTCATCGAGAATCTTTTCGAGTGAATCCATCGTTGTGGAGATGCGAGCGGGGTTGGGGTGTGCAGCGAGCAGCTTGGAGCTTGAGCACGGCTTATAGGCACAGGAAAGCGAAGAGCCTTGTTTGAGCACAAAAAGGCAAGTTCAAGCGAAAGTTATGCCGGCATGACATTCGTATGAATCAACGATAGATGCATGTCGTAAGATGGTCGTCCTGCCATCTATGATGAGAGAGTGTGGGAGAAGAGGGAGAATCGATTGTATTCGCAGCGTAGTATGATGATGACCCGGTTATTCTGACTTTCCTCATCGAATGACGTTCCTTCAAGAATTAAAATTCGACGAACATACCTCTTGAGTGATGAAGTACGTCCTCGTACCATAGATACCAGAGGGAACTCCAAATTTCGAGAGATCTGTCGAAAATGAGTGTCCTTGCCGTTTCGCGCATGATTTGAAATTGGACTTCATGCCGTAAGATGGCCCTTGAGTATATGGACACGAGTAGGGCGGTGATAATTGTGCATCGCAAACTCACTTACAACAAATGTACCTCAGCGACCACGCTAATGAGAACAACGTAGTACCAGGCATGTCCCGATAGACAAAGTCAATGGTTAATATCATACAACATATATCGAACCGATTAGTTAAGCGGGATTGGGCTGCTGAGAGGGCGGAGGAACACCAGTCCAAGCTGAGGGAGGAGGATACGGGAACGGCATGGGTTGAGGGAACGGAATCCCCGCCTGGCCGGAAGGAACTGGGCTTCCGGGAGGGCTCAGAAAGGTGGGGATCATGTACACGGCCTGCGCCTGAGGCTGCGGAGGAATCGGCAGCTCTCTACCTGGCCTGCGATGGCTATCCTGCGTCACCGTCATCCTCGAGGCAACGCTTGCTGGACGAGAGGCACGGCCCTTATCCGGAGGAGCCAGACCTTGTAAGTTAGGCGGAGCGGTCGCAGTCCCCACCGCGGTCAGAGGGCGGCCTGAAGACGGACCAGGCTGAGGTTGGAATGCGTTAGGAGGAGAGGGGATCATGTACATCGGCTGCATCCCATACGGAGACGGATACGCGAACGCGTTCTGGGTTGAAGGCATGTAGTAGGGAAAGCCGTTCCTGAAGGACGACCTGTGCCGCCTCGCCTTGCTGCTGCGCCTCCTCGAAGGCGTGGAATGTCCAGGAGACGTCGTCGAGTTGCTACTCAGATGGCGGTCATGGTGCTCGTGATGCCGACGCCTCGATGACTCCCCGCCCTTGCCCGACCTCTCTCCCGCATCGCCGTCATGGTCGTGATCATGGTGCTTCAGGTACTTCTCGCGACGTCGATGGCTTTTCTCCATCTTCGCTCGCTGCTTGGGCGAGGGCGTATACCACGAAGGACCCGCCCCCGCGATACGCTCCATCTCCGCTTGAACTCGCCTCGAACGCGACATGCGCTCCTTCGCACGCGCAGAAGAGAACTTCGGGACGTATCCCGATGTGATACGTCCTCCCGTAGCGAGCCAGGGCATTTGCCTGATGTCGCGCACGAGGCGCGTCATGTGCAGGAGATGGCCTACGGGCGATGAGATCTCGGATGAGAAGTACGACCGCGAACGCGAGGTGTGACGGGATGAAGAGGGCGTCTTCCTGGCACTCGGCGGCGGCGGCGCTGGAGCAATGTATGGCATAGGATAAGGCATTTGGACGGTCGAAGGTATGAGGCTTGACGGAATCTGGGGGTTCGGAACCCGCTCGCGGTGAACGTTACGAGCGGTCGATGGATCGGAGAGGTGGCTTCGTTGAGAAACATGGGAGACGTGCGACGCCGATCGATGGATATCATCAGGATGCTGATAGCCTCCGTCGTCAACATCCTCGTCGCGCTTGAGCGAAGCTTGCCTAGTGGGAGGAGCATAAGATTGTCGACGGCTTCGAGAGGCTAGTCCGCTATCGGTTGGATCGGGGTCGATGTACATCATCGTAACGGGTTGTGATGGAGCACCCGTGTCCGTACGTGCTTCTGCCGAGTAGTACGTCGTGTCGTTGACCACGCCCAAGCCTGGCCTCTGCGGGTTGTACGAAGCGGATGCACGACTTCGCGGCCTGTCGTCGTGGCGAGAACCATGGTCGGAATGCACGAGGATGTCAGGTACCTGGGCACGTTGTCCCATAGCGACATCGTCAGAAAGAAACGCATCTGTAGGTCGCCCGCGACGGAAGAGACGTCGTTTGAATCCTTTGAACATGCCGCCTACGCGGCCCTTCCATTTCTTCTTGTTCTTCGTCTCACGAACCTCTGGGTCGATGGGCGAGAAGTCCGCCGGTGCTGGATACGAAGCCTGAGTGCCTTGATACCCATCGTCGTACGTATCGCGCCGTCCGTATCCTCCTCTATCATCTTCGTAATACCTCACTTCTTCAGGGGCGACTCCTGATGCGTACCCGTTCTGCGCACCAGCGAGAGAGGCATGCGTAGGATCGAGCTCGACGTCCATGTTCTCCTCTACGTCCTCATCTTCATAATAGCCTTGCTCCTGCGAGAAAGGCGGAGGCGGCTGTTGGTACTCGCTGTCGGGGAGGTTGCGAACCTGGAGCACGGAGTTTCGAACCGAATCGCGAGCAGATTGGAGCGCCAACGGCGGAACCATAGACGCCTTCGACATTCGTTGTTGGCTGGGGGAAAATTCCATAGCCATGTCGACTGAATCAAAATGTCAGAGTACGAACTGAGTCTGACAAGTCGTACGCACTCGAAAGGACGGGCAAAGCTGCTCCGCTGTGGAGAATCGAAATAGGAGGTTTGGGTCTAAAAGCAGAGATACATGAGGCCTGGCGCGCTGCGAACGCGTGCAATTTGATGGAGCCGGAATTCATGAATCTTTCATCACAGACGTGAAGTCGTCACTTCTTAAGGTGCCGCTGAGCTGTAGAATGGAATGAGCTTCGATGTAATCAGCAAATAGATGAAATATATTTCACGAATCCATACTAGTCACATTTCATTCGAGCTTCTCTAATTCGTCTAACCGCGCCAGAACGACATCTTTGCTCGTCTCTTCGATTTCACCCGCAAGGAAGATCTCATCCAAGATTGCATAAACCTGCGGGATCACGGTTACTTATTAAATTCTTCGAAGACAAAGACAAGGCGTCGCCCTCACCTTGTAGAAATTGAATACGAGGTCCAATTCACAGACGTTCTCGAAGAAAGCATCTTGAAGCAGTCATGAGTAGGCGTATTACATGCGCACAGAACAAGCTCACCTAATACTTCGACGAAGAGATGAATCGCCTCGAGGTATGCCAGTTCATTATCATTTGCATCGACGCAAACACAGAAGAAGAGCCCGGCATAGCGACGATAGACAACCTTATAATTGCGGAACTGTACGTTCGTTAGATATCTTTCACATAGAGAAAGCTTCCATTCGCACCTCAACGAAGTTGGATTGGTATTTCTGGTCCCTGGGCGCAACTAGCCTGTGCACCTCGCCCCGAAGCCGGACCTGATTACACCGTCTTCATTTACAGCCACGCCGCCAGCAAAATCCAGTCACACCTTCTCGTCATCGTCGTATGGAACATACCATTTGGATAAGCGGGTCTTGCCCTGTCGATTCTGTATACGGCGAAATGGGAAGAGAATGAGCTTCGTCGTCAAACGATGCCATGGCACGTACTTGGACAAGGATGAAGCGAATCATTGCCCGTCGTACATTAGCGGCCTTCCAGTGTTCTACATCTTCAAGTCAGCACTAGAGGTCGTGAGTCACATCACAGAATCTCACCGGAAGATAGAAGGTCTGAGGATAGTTCGTCGACGCCGTCGTCGTCGTGGTCAACGACGACAACGACAATTGCCATTTGACTCTGCTTGATAAGCTTCTCTCACGATTACACTTTTGATTTTGCAAACGCGACCTCCGATAAATTTTCGATCCCAACCGTCATCATCGAACATCGACCTTTCTAGAATCTAAGCGAGCTCTATCTCTTATTCTTGAAATTTATCTCTTGGAAATTCGGTATTCATTGCGGGTTTGCATTGAACTTCACAATACCGCAAGTCGAAACTCCGGGACGCTGGCACGCTGAAATGCTTTTTACCTTTGGTATTTGAAATCCAGTACGCATTCTTCAAGTTCTCTTTGATCAGAAAGTAGATGCAGTTATTACAGTCGTTTGCATAATTCTTCGGACACGCGGATCACGCGAAGCCTGTTTGCATTTATTTGTACACAGCCAAATAGTGACCGTCTGTAACGCTTTCACTCGTAAACATCAATATTATTCTGCCTTTCTCAATGCCTGGAACTCGAACTTCAACAGAACTTCGAACACGTATCGTAGTATGGCACCAGGAGGGCATCTCAATTTATGACGTAGCTGTACTTTCAGGTCGCAGCCGCAGCGCCGTCTATTCCGTCATCCAGACCTTTGAGAAGTATGGTCGGGTCAACGATCCCAACAAACGATCTACAGGATCTCGTCGATGGTGACGTTGAACATCTTTCTCTTACGATCACCGCAAATCCAACGATATACCTCGACGAAATTTTAGAGGGGCTCTTCAACGAAGCTTCAACGATCAGACTGGAAGCCAGCGTGGACAGCGTTACATGTCACTATTTGGCTGTGTACAAATAAATACAAACAGGCTTCGCGTGATCCTAGTGTTTCATACGGTTCGGTTCGGTCCTGTTCAGTCCAGGACCGGTTCACCTCCCAGGCCTATGGTCGGTCTTCGGTCCAGTTCACTGGCAGTTCGGTTCCAAACCGGTCCTGGACCAGTTCTGAACCGGTTCAAACGGTTTAATCAGTACAAAATTATAATATAATTTGATGAGCGGAGGAGGACGTACCCAAGATCCTCTGACTAGTTTGTGCGTTGTATCACGACATCTCGCTTCGTGAGTGACCCGAACTGCGTTCAGGAGCGGTCATGAATACACAAACTTTCCCCAAGGTGATCTGACGACATAACTTGAACTCCGACACATCGGCGATCTGCTCTGAGCCCGGACTTCGAAGGTTCAGCGTCCAGGCCCGCGTACTCTGGAGCGAGTCTGGGATGGTCTCTTCGTCATT